>JACMIF010000200.1:0-26069 GCA_014805445.1 Diplogasteroides magnus | reverse complement strand
TGGCATTTTCATCATTTTAAAAAATATTGTCAAAAGTAATTTTCCCAGAATATGAAAGCCGAAGCAATTCTACATAACATATATTTTTAAGAAAAAAAAATTAGGTACCCATTTGTTTGGGAAATTGAGGTCGAAGTTGTCTGATCACCCCAATTTTGGTGGTAGAACTGGTTTCTTCCAGCGAAACTTGGCGCTCTGCGTAAGCGTGGTTGTAAGACCTACTTTTTCTAGCTCTATCGTGCCGTGGCAGATACGGTCTTGCACCTGGAGAAGTAAAATGATCAGAAGAAAATTTGCTACAGAATGAGTGCTTCTCCAGCCCTCTATGATGACTTTGAAGCGAGTTATGAGCGTTCCAACATCATGACGAAATTCATCTGTAAAACGATTGCGAAATTTTTTCAGACCGAATCACTACAAGACGTTCATTGGGGTGCCCATACCTAGTTCCAGGAAAAAAATCAGAATTTTATTCGAAAGTTTCCCACCCGGTTCCGCCCTACCTTGAGTTGAAAAATTATCAAGTCTTAACTGCTACATGTATGTGATGCAGACAGACAATCCCCCGTTGGGTCAGTTTATGGCAGTACCTGAGTAAAGTGGAGGAAAAGCAGAGCACGGAGGGGATGGAGGGAATCGGGAAGCGATCGTCGTATAGATTGTCGGCCGATCATAGACTTCCTGAGCTCTTCTAATTCGCCTCAGACATCGTCTCCTTTGTCCCAGAACGCCGAACGAGATGGTGAGGAGGACGACAATGGTGATGAAGACTGCAACGAAGAGGATTTGGAGGATTTGGAGAGGCTTGAGCATATCCCAATTGAACTGAAGAGGCTCTACTTCCATTCCACACGCCCCTTCCCTATCAAAAGCGCGTTCGGGAAAAATGTGTTATGTAGGCAGGGATTAACGTCAGCAGAAGGAAATTCAATGGAAGTGGGCAAATATCAGAATACGTGGAATTAGGCAACAATGATCATGGATGAGTAATGAGTACAAAGCAGATCAGTACCCCTGTGTCAGGTGCATGATTACATATGCACTAGGAACAATGAATGTCCTCTATCCGGCCGATCTCATTCACTCTTGTCAGCTGCGCCCCATAGGGAAAAGCTCTTCTACAAAATGGCCCTCTTCTTTTATCGGCAGGTGTTTCATCTAAGACACTTCGAGCAACACCCAATTACCGTAGTCCGATCCGTTTCTTTGATTATACTCTACCGGGACTTGAGGCCTCTACCAGGTGTCAATAGTGGAAGAAAAACTCTCACCTATGATTATGATGACAACCACGACATTGGGCAGTTGGAATATGAAGATACTGACGATGCACAATCCCGAGGCGGATAGGAATAGGAGGAGAAGACAGAGGGAGAAGGCCGATTCAACTGAGAGACATCGTTCCTCCATGTCGAGTGCAGATGGAGAATGAAAAGTGGAGAATGGAGGAGGAGACATGTGAAGATGAGCAATGGGATATGATTATGAAGAATGATGGACTGACTATAGGACCTGGGACGGAAGAGTGGGGGGAGTGATCCTATGTGTGGAGGGGGAAGAATGGTAAGGGGAGGGGGCAGAGGGCCCGTCTGGTGGTGAGCCTATTGCGGGCAGCAGATGTACACGAGAGACAAGACACTCATGCAATGTAGGGGGTACAGGGTGATAGTGGTTGGGTGAAGACACAGCTTCCTGATCTTGAGAGTACTTATCCTTTGTACTGAAGATGAGTCAATTGTGGGATGATTGGACATGGGACGACACATTGTAATCCTTTCCCCTTGTATCTTTATCCAATTTGCCCTCCTTCTCACTCTCAACTAGAGAACGCATTATTGAATATCAAACTTCCTCAATTTCCAACGAGCAGTCGTCTTTCGAAAAGAGAGACGACAGCTCGTACGAGATTAGTGAGTTTAGAACCTCCATAATGCCTTCCCTACTCTGCAATGACGTACGTTTCTCTTGTATTTGTTGACTGTTTATATATTGTTGGACTGTTTGCGAATGAATGAGACACGCGAGGATTATTCAACGTGAACGAAGGAGGTAGATGATGCACCTTCTCTTCTTCTCTTCTTTTCTCTTTCCATTACACCTTCACTTTTTGCTATCTTCTTCACGTGATGATTATGCATCTCTCCATTAATATTTCATTACTGTCCATCCCTGCGAGAATCTCCCTTCATTACCATCCTTCCGAACCATTTGCTGTCCATTAGTCTATTGAGACGAGCGGGAATAATAGTCTCATCTGTTTCTCTCGCTGTCTGGTCAAACAAACGAGTGGGAGTGCGAACATCTTGTGTTGTTCTGTAACTTGATTAGATTGTACTGTGCGTAGTGTGCGTTCTCTAACTCAACCTCTTCTCCAACAACTTCCCTCCCTCCTCCCTCGCCCTCTTCACTAATCGATCTACCCTCTTTGAAGGTTGCCAAGAATGGGCAGCGTGTCGTAGTCCTCATGAACTCCTTCGTGTTGTCCTCGTGAGTTCTCATTCTTCCCCCCGGTCTCTCCTCTCCACTCTTCTCCCCTCTCTCATCTCATGCCTCTCCCCATCAATTGTCGTCTCTTCCTCACGCATTGATATCACTCCTTTGACTGCACTGCCATTCCTGGCTCCTACCTCCCCTTTCATCCACATTCACCCTCGTGGACGTCACAGACGAAGAGAAACACCAACATTCTCGGTTTGCCCTTTAAGGATGAGATCATTGGCGTAGATATTTCGTGTTTTAGGAGGGCGAACCTTTTTCCTCAGCTCTCGTTCCATCGTAAGTGCCACTTCCCGCAGTGTCTCTTCTCTCCTTTGATTCGTTTTCTCGCCGAACGCCACTGTAGAGAGTGGGAAATGGCTTCTGATTCGTTTTCCGCCCTACTCGATCCCCTTTTGTGTCGTTCTCTGTCTCTTCTCCTCCACTCATCTCTACCCCACTTCTGATAACGATTCCCACTTGCATGTCATACATTTCACACGAATTTCATCTCTCACAATGCTCTTTTGCGATGATTTCCATGGATTTTCTATTGTAATGTATCCATATGAACAGTGAATCAGGCGTCTGGTTCCCATGGCTGCTCTTACCATTCTCATGCCTTTTTGCCTTACTGTTCAGAGACCAGAATTGATCTGCACATACCGACTAATAAATTATCAGTGACAGCGTGCTCTTCCCCTTCCAGAACGTCTCTCTTTCCCTTCCTTTCTCGTGTACTGATTCTTATATTGATTAGTTTCGTGGTTTCAGAGATGAATGGAGTCGTACGGAAGCGGTTATTGCTCATGACAGCGAATGTTGGAAGCCTCTTCGAGGAGGTTTCCACTTTGTCCACTTCAATTAGCCACTCTGAAGCTCTTTTCAGGGACAAAGACTTCAGGAGAGTTGGCTGGATGTCATATCCGAGGTTGGAATGTGTGCACTTTTATCACTGTACACAGATGAGAACAATGCAGAGAGTGCGGAAAGAGGATGCCGATTTCGTAGTGATCCACATGCAAGAGACGGGAGGGAAGAGATATGTGGAGTGCTCGGGACAGGTGATTGTATCCAATTAGGAGTGTGTCCATCAATCGCTTTCAGGTGCCCATTCTCATAAATCATCTGTCCGATCACCTCAAGTCCCAGTACACTGTGTGCAGGGCGTATCTCGATCTCAACTACACATCTCCTGCCTATACGGTAGACCAATCATCATTGCACCCTTCTTCCATTTGGATGTAAATCAAACGATGTATCCATAGACGACAATTGAGGGTCGTAATCAACACACCCATTACATTTCCTCTCTTTAGGCACTCGGTTCCATTTTTTTTATCCACAAAGATGCCGTGCACGCAGTTGAACAATACGATTTCATTCGTCGTTCATTCATTTCACTATCAAAGGAAGAAGCAGTGAGTGTCTGCCATGTGTTTTTCTCGCAATTCGGGAGGTTCAACGAGTAATTGCCATCCGAAAGAGGAGAAAGGAGGAGGCTAATGAGGGGATATTCAGATGGAAATACGTATAGATGGCCTGGAGAACGAGAATCATTTGGTGAAGACAAAGTTTCCCAAGCACTTTTGGCCTGCGATGAAATGGGGGCGGAAGGGATACATGCAAACAAGATGGAGGATAAGAGGAAGGTACGCGACGAATAGAAGAGATTGAGTTGCTCTGTTCTGTCGTCATGTCATCGTCATTCTCTTCTTTTTCTTCTCTTCGTCATTGCACTTCTCATGTTCTCTTTCGCCTCTGAACAACAAACATTCCTTTGTAGAATCTGTGACTTCATCAACTTGCACCTCTTTCACGACGAGTCAAATCTAGCTTTAATTCATGAGGTAAAGGCAGCCGTCCTTTCCAATTGAACGCCCTCCCTTCAGAATCCTTCATTGTATTCATCGAACCGTAAACGGGCACTGGACTATGTATTGGAGCAATGTGTTTTGGAAGGCGACGGCAAAAAGATCTTCAAGTGAGACAAACTGTCCGTGACGATGAATGAGGCGCATTCTTGTGCAGATTCTTCTTTGGTGATTTCAACTTCCGGCTGGACCCCCAATCGTTTTTGAATGTGAGTTGAGGAGGGTTACGAATGTGAAAATGGTCAACAAGAGCGTACTTCTGGAACTACGACCACTCGTTATGTCCTGTTATTGCAGAGGCTGACGGAATGTGCAGAACCCCATTCCATGGATGACATGGCTCAGCACGGATCTCAGGTTTGGAGTTCTCTCCCCGACTCTTCTCAGTCTTTCCTGCAGGACCTCCTCAAGGATCCTGCTACATTGAGAGCAAAAGAGCTACTTGGAGCCCCCGACTTGAGAAGGACCGTTTCCGCAATAGAATTCAGGAGAGAAGATGGAGAAGCGAGTGAAAAGTCAGTGGCGGAAATGGAAAGAAGGGAACAGGAAGACCTTCATTTAGTTGTGTACTGCGCATCGAGAAGAAAAGATTCGACTACTTCAATCATGTCAAACTTCTTGACTGGCAGTCATATATGGAGGACGACAAAGAGGTCTTTCAGGGAGGGTGAACATTATGAGGATGAGTGTTCAGGTGTACAACTTCCCTGAACTCCACGAGTTGTCGATTCGTTTTCCTCCCACTTATCCATGGAGTGAAGATCCCCTGGACGCAGGAGTCTTCATGAAGACACGAGCACCTGCATGGTGTGACAGAGTTCTCATGAATGATGCTGCGTTCAAGTACGAATATCTTCCCAGAGAGTGAAACGAGAGTTGTTCAGACATCTCGAACCCTCGACTGCAATATACGAGATCATCGGTCGACAACAGTGTATGGGAGACCACAAGGTGAGATTGTGTCTATTCTAGCGGTTTAAAAAAACAGTAATTTTGTCGTTATTTTTCTCCGGAGCGCTGTTGTCTATCAGGTGGCGAGACGGCAGCGCTCCAGAAAAAATGTCGACAAATTTACCCGTTTAGAACCATTAGTCTATTCCTCAACCACTCTTCCTATTCAGCCCGTTCTCCTCGCCATCGACCTCCCCGTCTAAAGTACAACTCCCTCCATTCTTTCTCATCGACGACGCGCGTTGTCATCGCTCATAGTACTCTTCTTGTCTTCTGTTTCTACGGCTCAGAGCTTTACGTCAGACACATCCAAGAGTAACTATATCATACTTCCCCTACCATTTCAAAGAGTCAAATATTTTGCTTATTGTAATGGGTATGCAGAGTGCTAGTCACTTAGATTCGCTTAGAGTACGCCAATCTACTCACAATTCCACACATTCCACTATTTTGCGTTTGTCAAGCATTTTGTTGTGTTACTTTATTTGCACAAAAAATATCAATAGAGCCAAGGTTAGTAATCCAGACATTCATTCTACGACTGATATGAATTTATTAAACTACTCTTTTTACTCACGTTCAAAATCTCAATCTGTAGAAATGGTTGAGTTGTTATTCAGGGAAACATCTTTTTGGAAACGAGAAAATGAATTTGAATTTGGAAACTGCTTTGGAGCATTACTACGAAACAGTACCAGAAAATTATGCCAGTAATGGGCCGATGACGTATAGTTTGTTTGTTTTGTTGCAGAGAAGAGATTAATGATGTAGTATGCTACTGTTGGACAGATGAAACGAGTGAGGGCATCAGATGCACAATCTAGGCGTGTCTACACAGAATAGCGAGGGAGCTAGGGTTTCTAAATCTTAAGTAAAGTGCATTTCTCATTCTTTAAATCCACTTGGAGCCGTTATCCATAGAATGTAGAGACAACCTCTCCGAGTGGATCATACGAATGAGAAATGCACTTTGCTACGGATTCAGAAACCCTAAGGGTAACTCTGGGACAAGGATTGCGTGCCTGGATGGGAAGGCACAACCGCACTGATTGAAAAGACTGGGGGACAATGAGTTGTTACTGCTGGATGGCCAGTTGAGGAAGAGGAGCCTCCACAGTGAGCACTCCATCAGTTGACAGAGTAGAACTGATCTGCTCAGGGTTGGTGCCACGAGGAAGGAGGAACTCCTGCAACAAATTATCATTACTTCCGTGTTTACAAACGAGTTTGACTTTTAAGGTTGATTCGCTTCAATTTAGTCTCGTTTCCTGTTTTTTTCACGAAAGAACAGGCGAAAAATTCAATTGGTAATGACATTTTGTCTCACCTGATTGTACTCTCTGAAGATGGTACGCTGAGGAGTCTTCTCTTCGTGTTTTGCGTGAACGAGAAGACGATTGTCGACGGTCTTGACTGTTACCTCCTCTGGACGATACTGTGCCACGTCGAAACTGAAATTAATTATTATAGGATTGAGCATTTGTGACTCCATGTACAGCCTTTGATTACTATGTATTCATCTGAATATATTCGTAGAGGTTGCCTCTGCGAAGTGAGAGATGACCGCTAGGAATGTCGTTAGACGGCTAGGAAACAGAGGAAACGTCTCAAATGCAACGTCGTAAATCATTTTCCCTCACCCACCACTACTCATCTTTCATTCTGAACATAAACAAGAGTTTTGTTCGTAAACGTGCAAGACGATGCTCACCGTAGACGGAGTGTCTTTCCATCGCTCTCGTCCTTAATGAGAGGACTCTTGAGGTTGTCGAGGTAGGGATCGTATGTCGGGCGAGTTGTCATTAGGGAATTTCCACTAGGGGCTGAAAAAGGGAGAATTGAAGGAGTTCCTCCACTCATAACTGAGCCTCTATGCAATTTGTTTTGGAGACAGGCGAGAGTCTTCCTTGGGAGTCTGAGGTCTAAATACCGCTTGCCCCCTTTCTGTTATCTATGGCAGTCGTACTCGTGTGAGGAAGAAATGACATGTTGAGTACACCCAAAAGGGCGTCTCCCGAGGCATCAAACCACCCATTTTTCATCTTGGAAGGAAGACAGGGCAACAAAAACAAACCCCGTCTGATCTTCCCCCCGTTGAGATTATAATAGGAGAGATTACTAAGAGTTTCTTATCGGGGATATTTTATAGGTTTGAGATAACCTGAAATTATTAAGCTAATATTAGACTGACCATAAAATTTGTCGTCGATTCTTCGATCACTACTGAAGGGAGCGTTGGAGATGGGAGCCGGACCGCCGCCTCCAGATGTGTTGTACCCTATAATGATGAGTGTGAGAGAAGAACACCTTGCATGTATGGTTGGAGAAAGAACGAGATGTCTCTGGGGATAAAGCAATAATCTGAATTGGTGAGAGAAGTGAAGGGAAAGCGATGAAAGGAGGGCTTCCATGGCACTTCTGGAACACTTAGAAAAGAAGGGAAAGGAGAGACTGCAAAGGGGAAGTTCGGATGCTGAAGATTCAGAAGAGAAGAGAATGCGGGCAAAAGCAAGTCAAGAGAGAAGAGGAGATGGAATGGAAATGTTCTTTGTAGGCAGTAGAGGAGGCCTGGACAATCGGGAAGAAGTGGAGGGGCTGTTCCTCCATGAGTCCCTCCCATCACACGAGAAGTTAGTTGTCTGTCCCAATAGTCACTGCGCACAACAACCCACTACCCGAATCCCGCCATTCTCTCCATGCAAATTGTCCCCCCGTGACACAAGGCAATGTGGAACTGCACACAAAAAATGACTGCCAAATTCGTTCAAAAAAGAGCCAAAATTGGCTGATTTTAGAGCGGTTTTGGCAGTTATTTTTATATGTGCGTCGCCGCGGAATGGAATGCATGGAACGAGGTAGAGATAAGGAATAAAAGGAATTGCGAACCCTCGAATTCGTTGCGAAGTCTTTTCATTTCGTCCTCGACTCTTCTCATCTCCGACTCGAATCGATCCCTCATGTTTCCAAATTCATTATCTGCAAGGATGAGATGAATATTCATGTAGAAGTTGCAACTCACTCACCGACAACAGAATAGTTGTTGCGGGAAACGTCGATGTTCCGCTCGGGTCCGCCGTGATAAGACATCTTAACATTCACTTAAAATTATCACTATGCGCTCGCAACAGTTCAATCAGGAAAGGAAGTTACTCGCGAAAGGCACTTGCATAAACCGCTAAGTAGACACGCGGACAGAGTTTTCTAGAAAATGAGGTGATGGAGGCTAATCGATAATTGATTGTCTACAGACAGAAACATGTAGAGTAGAATGAGATGAGCAGTTTGGGCTGGTTAGGCGGGAAAGGGAAAGAAGGAAAGGGGATAGATGTATAGATGAGGGGAGCCTTGAACGCCCTTGACAAGGAGATGCGATCTATTATTGACAGGTAAGATAGAGAGGAAAGAGTTGCCAGTGATCAGGGTTTCAAAATCGGCAGTAAGGTATTTTTTCAGTCGTTTTCACATTTTATCATATTTCTCGTTCGTATAATCGCCTCGGAGCGGGTCTCTATCGCTCGCAGAGATTACTACACCGAATGTATTAGACGAATGAGAAATGAAAAATACTACCGATTTAGAAACTCCAGCATTGATTTTTGGACTCTAATCACTACTTGTATTCAGAGATCGGCCATAATTGCGAGTGGTACGGATTGCAGTGTGAAACAGCGGGAGCGATCGTAAATAATGCAGATGCGGGCTGTGTTTGGGCAGGGCTACCGAAGGAGGAAGAGTAGTACAACGATTGTAGCAGGAAGAGACAGATCGAGTTACGAGAGAAGGGATACACCATGATGGAATGTGACAGTTGATCCATGCTGTGTGGATACATTCCGCTAGTGATAAGGGGGAAACACGTTGATTCAACTAAGAGAAGAGTCGAGAATACTCGCGAGAGCATGTCGAAATGTGTTTGAGTAACGAATAAGAAGCGAAAGGAGCTTAGGGGGCAAGAGAATGAAGAAAACTACCGGGCATTTCATCACGAGTAAGGGTAGAACGTAAACAAAAGAGGGTGGAAGGGAAAGTTATGACAGATTGATACGAAACGATCAATGATGCTTATCGCTGAGTGGGAGAAAGCTGCACATGATGAAAGGCTCAGTTGAGTCAAAGAGTGAGAGGATCAGTTAGGGAATTCGAGAAAGAGACAGATAAAGAATGGATGATGGAGAGGAGGGAGAAAGTGAGGATCAGAGGAGGGCGAGAGCGAGGGAGAAGGATCGGCGGGGGCGGCTGTTCTCTACTCTTCTTCTTGTCTCCCACACTTCTACCTACTCTGCACAACACTCTCAAACAATGCACGAGTGTCACTCCAATATCTTCCCGAAATGTCCTTTCATGCACTCAGCAGTTTAGCCTGTACAGAAAACAGGACTGGACGGGATTGACTCCGATCATCGATCAGCCAATATAGTGTAAGGGATGTAAAGAGAGTGGATGCAATCGAATGTACATCGGGATTACAATATGTGGGATGGGTGCTTCTTCTATCCAGTCATTCCTTCTAACACATGTGGATATGCAATCCATCGCTGATCGTTTTTGCCATGTTCTCAGCCCCGTCAGAGGGAGGATCAACTGAGCGTTTCCGACATTCTTCTCTTACAGCAGAGTAAAGACATAAAACAGAAGGAAGACTCCATCCCATCCCTCCTGTATTCCTCATTTCAGTTCTTTCTTCCTTCATTCAACGTTTCTTCGACATTTGCGGCTTCAGCCGTCTCCTCTGCATTCCACCATCGGCGTTTCTCCTCTTCCAACAACAACCGTACAGTCATGATCGTTTCTTCCCCCTCCTTCATCCCAGTCATTCCTTAACATTCGTCTGTTTTGGGATAGAGGAGGTGGAGATGTTGCCATCGGGGCTGACGTGTCAAGGCCCATCGTCCCGTCCTCTTCTTCAGTCGACTCGAATGCATCCATCGGAGAATCTCCTCCTCTCTTCTTCTTCTTCATTCCCCTTCAGTCAAAGTGTTCCATTCTGTTCTGGGATCGGATAAAAGTCGTACCGTCTCTCATTGTCCACCTACGACTTTTCCCATCCCAGTGCAGACTGTGTTCATTCATGGATGTCACTCTTCTTCCATCGACAGTAGTGTAGGAAATCCAAGCAATACTACATTTTCTTTTGTCTACTTCCTTCGAATAGGTTGTCTCTATAATGTGATGGACAACAGCTCCGAGGGAATTGGATGCCAGAAAAATGTACCTCTGCTTGGATTTTCTATCCTAATGGAGAGTCAACACACAAATCATCGACAGTTTGATCGTCTAAGCTCAATTATGGCCAACTCTCAATTATGGTTCCCCTTCCACTTTCCCTCTCAATTCCACAGTCTGCCAACCTCCCTCTTAGCCATTATCCACCTTTTGCCCTTCCGCCTAATGATCTTCTTTGTCTCAATTCGATCTTCACTAGGAACGTTTGTTTTTAAAAGGAATATTAGCGATATCATCGGGCGTGTAGTTTACTATTGCATAACACAGACATCTATCCGAATCCAGTAGGAAAATCAGATATGAAGTATAAAAGCCATTGCCTTGTACGATATCGGAAGGGATCGCACGATGAGATAGGATAACGGGAAAGTAAGAGGCGAGGAATTGAATGAGGTGTGAAGATGATTGTCGAAGATGCCAACGGAGAGGGTGTGAATGGGATGAATGTGTCATTCACCTTTCCCTTTTCTCCTCTCATACCGGGTGCCCTCCCTTGTTCCCCCCTTCCTCCTCCCTTCTCCCTCTCCCTTCACTACTCCAGGACACCAACCAGTCCGTCCCGCATTCTTCCCACGGCAGATCACAACGGGCATGCCGACCCTTCTCCGTATATCTGTCATTTCACTTCTCATAACCACACGTGAGTCCATCCCCTCATTCCCTTTCACTCTCCAGCACACAAAAATATCTGCCAAAATGCTCCAAAAACTGCCAATATTAGCAGTTTTACGAATGAAACTGCCAAAATTGGCAATTTTTGACGTGGATTTGACAGCTAATTTTGTGTGCAATTCAGTCGACACTCAATTCGTCTACAAGCGATTCACCGCTGAGACATGTGCGACCAATCCGTGTCTGAACGGAGGAAGGTGCACTCCAGGAAAACTTACGTGTGAATGTACCGTTGGATGGATGGGAAGATACTGTCACAGTGAGATGATCGCACCCCTTGTCATCGTGTTGTGTCTGTATAGGAAAGTGCAGGAACATCTACAAGAGTTGTGAAAGATGGGCAATGGAGGACAAATGCGAATCTGTCAAAACTCTGACCAACTTCTTCGATGTCAACTGTGCGCTTGCATGCAAAATGTGCATAGAGGATCACTCCATGGGCAAGTTTCAATCTTCTTCAAAGACATTATAGTGTGCCATAATAGTCGTCCATTATGCTTTCTTCTCTTTTCTTGTGCCAATTTGCTTTTTCTAACCAAATAGCTTCAAATCCCTTTCATCCTAAGGCGCGATCATTCATCGATCCTGCTACATTCCTGCTGTAGTCACTCATATAACCATGTTTACCGGTGCTTGTACAAGAAGAAGAAGATCCTGCTCTATCAAACCCGAGAAGGCCAATTGCCTATGGCAAAAGAGGCATTACTGCTGACTCTTGAGTGAATGGGCAGACACTTTAAGACAGTAGTGGTAGTTCTACCCTGAGTGTGTCTTCAGATCTGCCTTCTATTCCATTGCCTCCTGCTCTTGAGCCCCTTCAGTTGTTCCTTGGAAAGTGGTACTCTCAGGCAGCTAAGGGATACAGGTACGGTTGTCGAGATTAGAACAATTGGGAAGGTCAGACGCAAGCCAAGAGTGACTTGAGGTACCCAACTGATTTGTATTCGGAGGAGTATGAAGAGATTCTCGAGATTTCACCTGCTGAAGTGCCCATGTTTGGCCCTCCCTCACTCAATCTCACGTACGTTCTTCCCCTTTGACCTTCAACGTTAGAGTGCTCTTTTTGTACTTTCTTGCATACATATTATGGAACAGGAAGTGCTGCCTGGGGCGACAGAGAGTGACTTGGTCGATTACGTTTATGTCTTGAGAGGGGGCAAATGTCATTTCAGAAGCACATCTTGGTACGGTGAGGACACGAGGGTGACGCATGGATTCATCACTCTTAGACCGAACACATTCCCTCCTGATGTGGCCATTCTGTCTACTAGCAACGAGGGTAAGAGGGAGGAGAACTGAGTGGCCAGGATAAAAATGTGATCAATGGAATGGTTACAGGACTGAATATGATCGAGTTGGGTCAATTGAAGCATCATGTTCTCACTCTCAATATCTCGTACATGCAAGTTCATCCATCAATCGACAACAATGTTCTTCCTGTGGGCGTGAGTGAATGGTCTAATTTGAAAAGATCAAGACTGTTGAGGCAACGCGTCGTTTTCGACGAGTGGGTCCACTGCTTGAAATGACTGTAGCCAAGCTCTTCCCCAACCATAGAGTATCGCAGTTCAAGAAGATGTTCAAGAAACTGGAAGATTATCACTTCTAAAGATCTCTAATGCCCTTCACTTCAACGTGTCATTCCCATTCCCTGTGACCCTCGCCATTTCATCCGGTGACATTTCATGTTTTTCTCTCTTGTTTCTAAACTCGACTTAGTGTCAGAACTGGCTTCTTCTTTCTCAAACGGTTCTACTCCAAAAGTCATTCCATGTTGTCCTTAGCAAATCGATCAGATTGATAGGTTAGATGCATCTTGGCTGCCTTCTGTACCTTCATTAGCATAACGGGCTCTGCATTGTTGTTGTATTCCTTTGTGGTTGCAGGAGACAAGTTGTCCCCTCTCCATTTCCTTCCTAGATAACTTATTGTAGTCTTACTTTTAGTGTTAGTTAGTTGACTTTCCACAGTGTTTGTATATAGAAGAAGGAATGACAAACTACTGAGATAAGACTAATCGAATGTGTCAGATGAACGTATCTCTTCCTTCACTCTCAGATCACGTTTGCCTGTAGAGTATGTACAAAAAGACGAGAGAGGAGTCGAGGAGTGGAACAAGCAATGTTTATCACAGGAAAACGATATAGTGATTGGGGATTGATTTGTCTCTACCATGATATTACCAGGGGGTGCTAAATCGGTAAATGTGTCAACATTCTTATCCGGAGAGCGGTAGTCTCACATGCTGATAGACAACCGCGCTACGGAGAATAATGATGAAAATTTACCGATTTACCAGTGATCATCACAGGTTATACCTTGACAAGTGAATTGACATATTCAGTTCGAATAGTCAGATTGTCTGTTTCTTCCTTGGCTCTATTGTGTGATTCCCAACGGGGCGCGTCCTTGAAGAAGCGCATCGCCACCACGAAATCCTGTAAAATGCGCGCATTTCAAATCGCAAATGGCCTCTGCCCGGACAAAGAAATGGAAGCCGACTGACTTTTTCGTCGGTTGTGAACCTGTGGTAGATTCCTGCGGGAAGAAAGAGCAGATCTCCAGGATGAACGGGAATGCGAACCCATCTATCCTAAATTTGATCCACATGTGAAAGAATTCTCAAAGAAATCGATACCTGTTTGTTTCTCACATCGAAGTATCCACATCCCTCAATGATAAAACGAACTTCTGGATCTGTGTGGAGATGTTCCTCGAAGAAGATTGCGAGCTGTGACAAGTTTCTTCACGGATGTCTCTCAACCTACAGTATACCTTGGCCTCGAAGTCCTGCATGGTTGTAGGGTTGATTCTGACAATGTCTCTGTTCTGCATTCCCACATCCTTCGAGTATTGTTCCACCAGAGACTCCCAGTCTTTTGTCATGTCAACCTTGAGTTGACAAGTAAGGGAGTAAGTCCATTGACGAACCTTGTATGCAAGGACACCGACATCAGCAAGGTCAGCGATGGAGATGTTGGAATCTGAAAGACGAAGCGGAGTTCGTTGACTCTCGGAGGCAGAGGGCTCCTTCATGAGGTAGGCAGAGGTAGAAGTACACTTCTCCATGCTGAAGGGTTCTTGTGGATGGGAGTTAGTATCATGCAGGTAGATCAATCATGGAAGACCACCACACAGTCACACAGACAACATTCATCAACTGTTGATAGTAATCATTTATCATCAACTTTCGATATGAGTTCGATATGAGAATGCACATTATGCCTCGTCTTCTGTGAGCTACCATTGCAGTACATATTTGTCATTGCTAGAGTATCATGCTGGGTGGGAGGGAACAAAGTGAGTCTATGATTACAAAGGAATGGTTTCTATGCAAAGTGATGATCATTGGGCAAGCGAATGCACATTTCGGGATAGCAATTGTGTCATATTTACAAAATCTATAAATCTATTACATATGTGTGCATCAGAATATGTTAATCTCATATTTTTCTATTTCTATGGGCACGGATTCATAAATATCATAGTCTATAACTACAGTATGTACAAATTAGTAGTCTTTCTCAACGCTTTCATCAACCTTCTTAACAAATTCATCGAAAGATTTCATATTTCTTTTGAAGCTTTCGAGCTGAACGAAATTCATTGTACCTTAATCTCATCATTCTCCGTACCTGCTTGACCAGTTCGGTTGGATTGTTTTCAGTGGCACTTGTCAGTTCCTGCTGAGGGGCCATCTTACATTGTTCTATGAACTCGCCCAGATTCGTTCCAAGTGGAGCTTCATTGGCAGAATTGGATGAAGAAAACAGCTGAAGTATACTGTAGCATCTCATTTTTTTCCGGGAGGTCTAGCAATGGAGAAGAAATGCGACGAATAGTTCATGACTAATCGAAGACTGCCCTTGATCTACAGATCACATGGTCTGATCCGGATAAATATTGTAATAATATTAAGTAATCTCTTGTTTCGTGTTCCATTGTTGAGTGTATCGTCACAGTATCAGTCCAATGCACAATACTGACATGTCCCCCGTACCTTAGTCGTTGTGCCCACAGACTCATTGATAGAGTGGTCGCCATCGCTATCAGAGGAATCGTTTTCCTCCTCTTTGTTAACACTCTCTTCGTTGGCGTTCGCCTCGACAATCACTGGTTCGGCCGCTGAAAGCAACAACCTCCACATAACAATGAATGTTCAGCACAAAACAAGATAAGCCACTCACACAAAAATATCTGACAAAACTGCTCCAAAAACTGCAATATTTGCATTTTTGGAGCTGTTTTTCAGTTATGGTCTGAGCACGATATGTGATGTTGGGAATAAAAATGAGTAGACTCACGAGGAGCTCGGATCTTGTCGAAAGTGCACTTGCACTGAGATGAAGAGAGAAGCACAGCAAATGGGAAGGAATTGTGTCGGACTCTCTGTGACGAGTCAACCTACAAAATGTTGCGATTATTGATTGGAGAACGAAAACAAATCGATGTCATGTTTGGAAGTGAGAGACCCGATCCGAATTGGCAACGACAAGGCTGCATTTTGAATGTTTCTTCATCTTCGGATGAAGTATTCGAGTGGCAGGAGGTGGAGACTAATCTTCCCTCGGAAGTGGAAGGAGCGAGTGTTGGAGACTGTAATGTTTATCATATTCACAACAATATGACTGCAGGCGATGTAATCAATCAAAGAAATACCCGAAAACAAGTAATAACAACTAACAACTAACAGTTGGTCCAGCGGTGAATATGTGAAGATCATCTCCTAGGGGACTCGCGAGATGAACCTTCTCTCCTCCTTCAACACGAACAGCAGAACTGTACGAGGAGGGACGAGATAAGCTGAACAAAGAACACCTGCTGTTTTTTGATCCTTGTTCCTCACCTCGGTGGTTTCTCCACATCCCGAGGAAATATCTCTGCCCGTTCTCTGCAAGATCATTGTTGATGTCACATCGCAGTCATTCTCATAACAACACTGCTCCAAGTCACACTTCGAAGGAATAAATACTAATTCTAAGTCAATGGCGGATGGAAAAGAGAAAAATTTAGTGGAACGTACCTGTAAACCAGATCGAGGGAAATGCATCCATGAGGTGAAGGGAGTCTTCCCAATTGACGATGAATGCACTCAGCACCAAGATCACACTCTGATCTATCGGAATCAGACAACTGAAAGTTGCTGATGCAGTCACAAATATGAATCATATCACTTACCCTATAGAGAATGACGAATGAATCGGCTCCTTGTTTACGCACATAGTATCTGGAATAGTGTTTATCTGAGATCAGTGAGAGAATGACGCAATCACCTGAAGAGTGGAGTCATTCTGGCAGCGAGAGCAGAAGAACGAAGAAGAATTCCAATCTAAAAGACTGTTTCAACAATGACAATGTCTTTTCTATGTACCTGATGGTATAGATTGCTCATATTGATGCTCTCGTCCTTCTCTTCCCTGTCCACTGACACTTGCCTGCAAGTCAATTCGTTATGATTCACATGTATCTTCTTTTCATCCGTTAAAAACCAATGACTCACCATGCTTCCAATGGAAGATAGTCTCCATTCGCAGTGTAGAGAATGAATTCAAGAGTGAAACAGTCGATGGCAGGAGGGAACCTGTACAAGGAACAATGGAACAAAGCCAGCACGTGCATTCAGAAACAAACTGTCACTGAAACTGGCTGATTGACGAATGACAATTTGAAAGTGTTACCACTGACAGTATTTATGCCGTTAATGACAGTGTGAAACTGTCATTCGTCATTCTGACAGTTCAAGTGACAGGTTTTTCTGTGTATTAGGTTGTTGCATAAGTCTTGTAGTACTTTTGTTTCGTCTTCTGTATTTCCTTATCTATTAATGATGGACCCTATCCTTAATTATCATAGACTCCCCACATAATACCTCACTAACTGCCACAGTCACCTGCTTCAGCCACAGTAATGAGGCGCGGCGCGATTTTTCGAATTTGGTCGACTCGCGCTTTTGACCCCTCTCTACTTGTGTGAGTCCTAGCTCAGCGAGTAGAGCTACCTCGAAGGTGTCAACGGACAAAATGTAGCCAACTGAACTCCCGATAAAAAAGAATTTTCACCTCGCTCAGTTCTCAATATTCGCGGAGTTACAGCGGAAATAGTGAAATTTTTCGCAAAAATCATGGTTTTGGTCAAGAAAGTCGTGCCAAAACAGCGTTTTTGCGTACTGTAGTCGTATTTCAAAACGTAAGCTGTCCATCTTTTGTTTTTATAATACTCCTGCTATTACCCGGAAACTGGAAGAAGCGCAATGTCCTAATTGCACGTTGAACGGTTTTTGAGATTTTTCGAAATTTTTTGACCGGTCCCACTATTTCCGCTGTAACTCCGCGAATATTGAGAACTGAGCGAGGAGAAAATTCGACGATATGGGAAGTTCAGTTGGCTACATTTTGTCTGTTAACACGTTCGAGGTAGTTCTACTCGCTGTGCTAGGACGCAGTAAAGTATATGAAGTGGGGTCGAAAGAGCGCGAGTAGACCAAATTTGAAAACTCACGCCGCGCCTCATTACTGCGGCTGAAGCTGGTGACTGTGGCAGCCAGTGAGGTATTATGTGGGGAGTCTACGAAAATTATGGATAGGGTCAATCATCAATAGATAAGGAAATACAGAAGACGAAACAAAAGTACTACAAAACTTATGCAACAACCTAATATATGCGTAAGGTCAACTAACTTCGTCAGACTCTGCTTGATGTATGCAGCGACTTCTCCCAATTCGTCGATCTTTAGACTAAACCAGTCCTTTTCTTCACTGGGCTGAGTGCACTTTGTCTCCACTGACTTGCCTATCCGTGCCTAACTGGCGCAATTAGAAAAGTTTTCCCACATAACCTACCTGCACAACAGTTTGCACTAGTCTTGTGGAAAAATTCCTCATAAAACGAACAAAATCCGCGCTTGAATCTCCCATTTTCGTGCAGAACTCAGGATGACATGAGAGTTCGTGCGATCAGCTGTCAAAACACAGCTGATCGAGCTACTGAGGAGAATGCATACCGTACCTACGATTTCCGCGCGAGAAAAAATTGACATTGAAATGTTGTTTTGGTTGCCAAAACATTTAGCACAAAACATTTGGATCAGATTTATCAAAAAATTAAATCGTATTGTGTTTTAATATACCATATTTGCAAAATGATCATCAGGATGTAAATAACTCACGCAGAATTGTTTCCATATTATTCACAGGTAGAAGTGCACTTTCAGTGTGTTTTTATTATTATTTATCGTGCTCTGCATAACTGATTATCATCCAATAGTAAATGCGATGATGGAATCTAAAAAATATATCCTTTGTTAGCACGTTTATCTGTATTTGCCATGAGGATACGTGCAGCATTGCCAAGAATTGTGATGAGTCATCAAGCAACGAACTGAAAACATCCTTCCATTGTCGCTATCAATGACTTTAGTGCAATTGTCATTCCTCTAATCTTCACGGAGCTGTTGCCTCTCTCATGTGATAGACAACCGCTCCGCGGAGATTAGACGTATGACAATTGCACTCACTGATAGCGACACCCTATCTTCCCTCTTCTTTACAAGGAAATATGAGCATTGATTTTGCCTTTCAACCACTATAAGTTCAGTCTTATTTCCGTCTTCGAGATGTCTTCGGGTTATGGGTGGCAGTTACGCTGCATTATGGGTTATGTTTCGGGGCTACTATTTCTTTGAGGATATAATAATGAAACATAACAAATGAAATAGTCAAAATTGGGGTTCTCTTATTAGAGCAGTTATTGGCAGCCGGTACAAAGTGCAACCATTTCGTCTTCTGTGTCTTTCATAGCTCTACATCTCAGAACCGACCGCTAGGAATGAAGTGAGATGGCGTGAAATTAACGGCTGCCAATAACTGCTCTGATAAGAGAACCCTAGTCGCCTACTGATCCCAATGATGCATCAGTTGATCGGCGTTGTTTTCGCGCGAGTTCCAGCATGTATACAAAACTTTAAATTGTCTTTCAATTTTTTCGGATTTCTAACAGAATTTTTGAGGTATGGAGTTCGATGGCTTTCCCATTCTGCCGCCCGAACTTCAACTTCTCGCGTTTTCTCATCTTTCAACTACAGAATTGAACTCTTTGCGTTTATCGTGCAAGCAGATACAGAATCTTGTTGATGGAAACGCAAAGAAATTATACAGGTAAGACTTAATTTTCTAGCATGACTGGCTAAAAAAATTATTTGTTCTATAATTTTACTGCAATCAATATTATATTTGTAAGTTTTTATCTATAATCAAAGTTTTTCGCAGAAGAATGGTAGATGTGAAATTGGACATGAGCAACGATTTGTGTCTCGGCGTCTTCATACATTTCTTCAAATTCGAATTCTTCTTCGCATTTGATGGAACGCTAACGTTGAAAGATGTTGTTAGAACGGCTCCCGACCGCGGACAGATCGATGACGAAGAAATTGACACAAGGGCCGAAATTCTGAGACAAACAAGCATCAACTCTACGTTAGAGGAGTTCTTTGAGAGGATTACGGAAAGGTTCGGTTTGTTACAACTAAAAAATTATGGGATTTTATTACATATACCTGAATACCCGACACGCAGTGTATGATGAATAGCGGAAATCTCCTCACTTTGCGACTTTTCAGGTGCGGCGGAGTCAAACTGAAATTGTCTGGTGTTTTGTCGCCTGATCGCCTCGAGATGCTCCTTCCGCTCCTTCACCTCACTCGTAAAATACAGCTGGAGTGCACGATAGACCGCATTCCGAAGGAAGTGATCTATTCGCAACTCATAGCACCTAAGCGACGACTTTACTTAGATATCCACTTTTACGAAAGTATGCCGGGCATCGTGGATGATGCATTTTGTCGTGGTAAGCGCATGAGAAAACATATCGTTCTTTATTTTGCAATAATTGTGAAATAAAGATGTGGCTTAATTCTAAAATTCCCCCATCTTTTCGACCAATTATTGCATAATTCAGATGCCGGTACGGGAAGCATCAAGCTTGATGGTGGATATATTAGTCGGTTTTTGTTGACGGACGATCAGCTTCTTAGCCTAGTCAGAAGACGAGATCTCGAAGAAATCTTCATTCACGAAGCTATTGGACCAAGTCTCGAGGCTATTCGAGCAGCGGCGCAGGTTTGGCAGATTTACTCTAGTAATTTCCCTATCATACAGTAAGAAGACCAATGTTCCTATTAGATGAATATCGAGATTAGACAAGGTTGCTAATGTGTATAGCTCATTGAAGGAACTTCTGCACACACAAGCGTCGTGTGACCTCATGTTCAAGACAGCGAACGAAACCGAGGATGAAGTAATGAACACATTATCTTCTCAACACGAAGATGAAATAGTCGACAAAAGCCTGGAGCCATGCCTAGAATTCGTCTACACTCTGATTGTGAATGGTAGGAGTGTGAAAATATCATACACTTCGTGGCCAGACTTCGGTTTATCTACATGCAGAGTTCGAACAAGTAATTACAAGTACTATTAAAGAATAAAAATTATGAATGTTGTCAGTATTAAGCTCTTAGAATAAACAGTACCTTTGAATGATATGACGACTACGAAAAGATTTTCACAAACGGGCATGCCGTGAAGCATACGCCAATAAAATATCGGCGTTCGTATCTACAGCGCATCCGTGAACCGAGCTCTGTGAGAGTTGCATAGAAGCTGAACTTCCAAAGATCAATCGCGCACCAGCTACAACGTTCGCGAGCCTCCATCCACTTTCTGGCTCATCATTGCGAACTGTAATACAACTGGCTCTGTTTTACTAGAATGGTCCCATGACGAAGATAGGTAATCATCTTGCGACGTCGAAATACCATTAAATCTGGCAATACAATAATTCAGTTATGAAGCAAAGACACTGACACTCAAGGTTTGCGCAAAAGCTTTCCACTCCAACTGCCTGATGAGTGTATACCTCTAGGTACAGCAAGTACATCACAGCAGTGCATTTCATTTGCGCAAGTGATGATAACCCAAAAGTAAATGCGTGTATTGGAATCGATAAACAAATTCCTTCGTTAGCACGTTTATCAGTTTTTCTGCTGCGGAAATAAGCGTTGCTTTGCCAGTAATGGTGTTTGAGGGGAGGTCAGAGACAATTGAAAAACCGTACAACATGAATTTTCATTATAAGTACCAGAATATGAAATAAATAGCACATGCACATTCAGTCCCGCGATTAGCAATGTAGTTGGCAATTTTTTTTCTGTTGGCAATTGAGCAAATTTGATATGGATAAGGGCACGTTACATGAATGTACATTGTATTGAATACGGTAATTTGGATATTTCTATGGATCTATATAAAATGGAATTCTATTGAGGGGTTTCATATTTACAGACGACAGAGAAGATGTCTCCTCCCATTCGATCGGCCAGCCATTGAGTCTTGATCACTGCAGCCTTGAGACAATTGACCTGCAACGAACACGATGATGCCCACAGGGCATACTCGGTCACTTACCGAGAACTTGGCATCGAAATTAGTGTGGAGAGCCCTTCCCATTCCCTCGATGACAACGAGATCAACGTCATTCTCAACCACGAGATCGCATAGAGTCTTGTCAACTCTCCTGAAGTGATCTTTCTAACTACAGATCGAGCGATAATCATACCTAAGATCCAAACACGGAGATCCTTGGCCCGAGTGCCAAATCTTCAATTGACCAGTAGAGTAAGCCTCGCCAAGCAGAGAATCCAAATGGACGATTTCTTCCATGAGAGCCATCAACTCATTGTAGGTAATGTCGTTGAGAGCAGGATGGAGATTACAGACTACGATCACCTGAAGAATAAGTGAACTGAGAAAAAAATAAATGGCACTAGCCTTGGCACCCGATTTGAGAAGTTCACGTGCAAAGGGAAGAACGCCAAGAATGACATCCGGACCACTGAAAGTATAGGAAATACATTATTACAGGAAATACGGTACTATGAAGGAAATACAGTAATACAGTACCTGTTGTCCACAAAGATGGCAACACTCTTGTGTTTTCCTGCGAGAGAATCCTCCAGAAATAGATCCATCGTATCGATGAGCCATGGTCGAGCTGAATGTGAACAATATGATGAAGAAAAAAATTAACAATTCCATGAACGTACCAGGAATGCAACCCTTTGCCTTGTCGAATGTGAATTCCTCCGATCCTTCCAGAAGTTTGACCACTTCCTTAGCTCCCCAATCGAATACGTTTCCTACAAGAGATACGGTATGCAGAAGGGATAATATGACATACCTGCTAGGAGTCCTCTGCAAGCTTCAGCCAGACGTTCTCTATCGTGTTCCATAGAGTCCAGGGCTTCGAGAACATGCACAAGTTCCCTCACTGCCACTTTGTTCTCCAAAGTCTTTTGCTGAAAGAATTATTTATGGTCTGATCAGAAGCGATTACGAACCGCAAAGAAAGGATCATCGAATTCTTGTTCATTGAATATTTGTTCCCGGAGATCGAGGAGATTACGAACGTTGCAAGTTCCATATGCACTGTACGAGAATAGGTACAAGGAATGAATTAATGATTGCTCACAATGGCTTCTCTTGCAGAAGTCTCAACTGCTCCAGGTACTTCTCTGCTACAACGGCCGCCCTCTGTTTAGCAGTGGGACTTCCCAATTGAGACTCGGCTGCTTTCGTTGCCATCTGAGTAGAGAATCTAATGAATTTGTACGCGAATGAGAAATATTTACCCTCCGTACACTTTCTTCCATTATGGATATCCAAAAGTTCCGTGCGGGAAGATCCGTATTGAGGTCTACCGTATCCGGTACGTAATACGCTCCTTTCGCAAGAAGCGGGAAGGGATGAAGGACTATGTCAGTGCAGTCCAATTCAAGAACTCCGGCCTAAAATTAAATATTGATTGCCTACAGTAAGGTTCAAAGCATCCAACCCTGAATCTTTGATCAATCGGTTGTTTTGGCACAAATCTTCCCAGATCCGAACATCCCGCATAGTGTTCCCTCCATGAAACTGAGAGGACATCAACTGAAGGATGCTGTCTGTTTATGATGAAGACACTCTGCTTACCATTGTGACTCTTCTCCTCTTCAGTCAATAGTGACCATCCATTTACCAATGCCCCAATGGCAGCAGTGTAGTCTTCGTGTCGGAGGAAGTGAGCCTCCATTGAACCCTGCAATATGCCAGCTCTTTAGTATCCTTGAGTTAAATGGCCCAGAAATACAAAGACTGGAATATCAATCCGGGAATCAAAGAAGCTGTACGACGTGCATGCGAAAAGGAATCAAACATAGTGTCATTTTCAGTTCACTGTCGAAGTTCGTGGCACAACTTCTTTTAACGACGAAATATGTGGGATTGTTGGGAGGGTAAGGGAGCATCATAATTTCAAGAAGCACATAGATCGAGACTCAATCATTTATCACTTCTCCTCTGTTGATCTCCTCGACGAAATCGATACAATTCCCTTTTTCTAGGTACTGTAAAGCAAAAATTTGTGTCTACTCTTGTAGAGTTGCACTTATTATTATTATAGTGAACCTATCGGAAATAAATCAGATATCAGATACTTTCAAATAGGCAAAGCGGAAATGAGCTCACCTGAGTCCAGAAGTTCAGAGCATAAGAGATGGTTCTCATGATGATTGGATGATTCCGAACCATGTATCCATTGAAAAATATTCGAGACGTGTTGGAGTTACTTGCAAGGAGAGATACAACCTGCAGTCAGACATGGGGTGAATAACAAAATGGGATGGAACCTGTCCAATCTGATTGCTGATCATCAATAAAAGACTTCGAATGACATCCTTCTTGTAGTCAGGACTCTTCTTGGCTTCACTAGCAAACTCTGGATTGGAACACTTTCCGAAGCTTCCCGCAATGATGTCCGGATTGAGGCCCAGAGCATTGATGTTGTAGTTGGAACCATATATATCGCACACGAGCGAATCCACCCTGATTACTGTAATCCTTCATCGATGAATGGTAAACCCACTTCCTGTGGTCGCCATCCTCTGCCATACGGAGAAGCTCATCAATGTCTGCAATTAGCCCATTGTACATTCTGCCAGTAGTCCTTTCAACCGACCACTGACTCCAGTAAGTAGTCTTCCAAGACCGAAGAAGGATCCTCCCCCACAGTGACTTCCTCCAATATGTGTGAATTTGTGCTCACTTTCCACCTGCAAAAGTTGGAGATCAGCGAAAGAATAAGAGTGTAGTTCGTTCCCTCGGTTGATGTAACACTTACCAAGACGATGCTCATTCCCGTGCCCACATTCACAAGGACGTAAGGGTAGAGGGAGGCATGAGGAGAGTGGAGAATGGTGCGAAAGAAGTAGCGACATGCCTCGTTGTGATGATCGTACACGTAGACCTGAAGAAGGACCACAGTGAAAGGTAGTGGAAATGTCAGATGCACAGACAGAAAGATAATTCCATTGTCAAGGAAGAAGCTAATCATCAAGTCAAATGATAACGAATGGCGTGATAACAGCGAATCGAAAGCTTTTCCAGGATTATGAGAAGCGATCGGAGAGGGAAATGACAGGGAATGATTCAAGAGTGAGGATGAAGTCTCTAACCTCGTCCAATATATTCTTGAGAAGAAAATTCGTTCCTTGCACGAGACAGTCAATGTCGCTCACTTTCGTTAATCTGCAAAAATGTTTCATGCGAATAATGAATATGTGACTTACTCCACTCCGAGAGTTTCCCTGATGAGGCCCTCGTTCTCTTCAGTTGCTGTGTGAGTGGATGCAAAAGGAATCTTCTTCCCTCTGAGGTCGACGTTCTGAAATGACAGTGAATGTGTTTGGTGACAATGTGACAAATATGACATTGAATGTGAATGGATGTTTGTGCTTTACATTGGCAAAAGACATCCAAGGCTAACATGAATGTAGTGTAACCTGTGCAATATAGTTGCAGACTTCTTGCAGATCTGAATGAGGAAAGTGTATGCAGTGGAGTTGTGTCCCGTCCTCTTCTCTTTCTCCCTGCAACTTATGATTTCAAGCATTATATTCAAGAGATCACTATGATTCTTATATCGTGCATAGTACATGACTAACGTTTTTGGATAGTGAATGAAGTTTGGACACTTTGGACGTGTACACAAGTCGAGTCACCCGCGAGCCTTAACAAAGAGACTAATCAGGATGTTTCGGGAAGGGCTTCCGAAATGAGCAATGACGAATGAACGAAGAAGCATATGCAAATTTGCATACAATATTGTCCATTTTTCCCATCTGCAGATGCACCATGCACAACGAAACAACCGTCATCGCGTGAAACAA
This sequence comes from Diplogasteroides magnus, assembly GCA_014805445.1. Taxonomy (NCBI): domain Eukaryota; kingdom Metazoa; phylum Nematoda; class Chromadorea; order Rhabditida; family Diplogasteroididae; genus Diplogasteroides; species Diplogasteroides magnus. Next base: position 617 of record JACMIF010000200.1, on the reverse strand, counting down.
ACAATGAAATGATGCAAATATTCGCCGTCATTTGATTTGTATGTTCGTCATATCGAACGGCGTATTCCCTTATTCCCTTCTAATAGAAACGAACCTATATCAAATGCGAATCTTTTCGCCGCTCGAATATTGTGAAGTGCAGACTGGAGATCCATTCTGCTTTAAGAATTGTGGTCGATCCACTTTCAAGCAAAGTTACGGACTCATTCTGAATGGAAATGGGATTCGTAAAGGAACAAAAAAAGAAAATCAAGGTCACTTCTCCGAAAATATATTGTTTACGACTGAGGTATTTACCGCAACCGCGAAATCGCACTGGTCAATTCGCCTGGCTTTTCGCGGATGGGCCGTTATTACGGTCTTAGATATTTTATGTTATTATCCGGTTGCCAGTCACTGTATGCAGTTATTCGCAGTAGACCTTTGTTGTTCATTTCCGATGATCTGTGAAATTTCAAGAGGTTTTTACTTGAGACAACTTTTTGTTTAAGACTTGATAATTTTTCAACTCAAGGTAGGGCGGAACCGGGTGGGAAACTTTCGAATAAAATTCTGATTTTTTTCCTGGAAGTAGGTATGGGCACCCCAATGAACGTTTTGTAGTGATTCGGTCTGAA
>JACMIF010000199.1:29473-53004 GCA_014805445.1 Diplogasteroides magnus | reverse complement strand
TGCCTCTCTCGCTTTAGAGAACTCACAAACTATGGATACCAATATTGTTGGTCGATGATTTGAATGATATTTCGAAAAAAAGGAATAAAAACCATAACTCGGTTCAAAATTGATTTCAAAAGCTCATGTTGGCGTTAAAAAACTTCCCAAAAAAATACTCTTCAAAAATTGATACCAATACCCGCACTTCATCAGATTTCATTTTTCGACCAACAATATTGGTATCCATAGTTTGTGAGTTCTCTAAAGCGAGAGAGGCACAATTGGCCCATACTTGGTAGTTGTGCAATCACTACGCGTGGTGGGTACTTCAAAAAAATATGCCCCATATCGATCCTTGATCATGGATTTTTCGCACCATGATACCCGTATCATGGTCAAAAATTGTCCATAGCAGTCAAACGAAAAAATGATGCCTTTATGGCGCCTGATCTGAGCTGGCTCATTATGGGTTTTGTAGCCCTTGAAGTGCCGTTATCAAATATGAAATAAAACAGCATGGAAATAATAGTACTTTTTAAAGATACACTTAATTTTCCTCAAAACGATTTTTGAGAAAATAATTTCTAATTTCATCGGTTCATATTTTTCTTATGAAGCAGTTCATAGTCTGCATTTACATCAAAAAGCAGGATGCGCAATTTCAAGTACAAGAGTAGTTACGATTTTCTCAATATTTATCATTATTTTCTGAATTTTCATATTTCATATCTTTTCAGCGGAGCTAGATGCGGCAACAAAACAATTTCGGTTGTAGTACATGAATGTACTTGTGTAACCTCCAAAAAAATCGAGCCTTCAAAACGACTTTGAATTTTTTGTTCCAGGTGATGGTCGGTAATTACCTGGAAACTCTGTTAGAATCAGGGGCTGGGCATTTCTTGATTCTTGATTTTCTTGACTTTTTTCAAGAAATTTCTTGAGTCAAGAATTTTTGAATTTTTTTCAAGAAGTCAAGAAAATTAAACACTAGATTTTCTGACCACAAGAAGGCACTGTGCACTAGATATTCCGAGTAAATCTTATATTCAGAGGGTATTTGTTGTTCGGAAATTGAACCTTTACTCTTTTTGGTTGAGCCATTACTCTTTACAAAGAATACAAATAAAACATGAATCTAAATCGCAAGAAGCCTCGCAGCCTAGTCGCAACACATTTTTTCAATTGTTTCTTGAATTTTCAAACATTTTTTTTCATTTCTTGAATTCTTGAAATTTCTTGAAATTCCTGACTTTTTTACCTCAAGAATTCTTGATTCTTGATTTCTTGACTTTAAAAAATTCTTGCTCACCCCTGGTTAGAATACGAGGGGGAGTGGGATGTATCTGTCTGTGATGGATATATGCAGGTAGTTCATTCCTTCCTAGACAAACATTGGGGATACGGTAGCTCAGAGAATGTTGAGTGGGTGAAAGTAATACAGGAAACAATTGAGAATGCTGCATGTGATGGATAAGGGAAGCTGAGATTGGAGAGGGAAGAATGAAGAGAGGCGATGGAATAAGAAGAGAGAAAAGAGAAAGAGAGAAGTAAATGGAAGGAGTATAAAAGGCCTCCCTTCTGGAGTGGACATATCGTCTCTCTCTGAAGTAGATACGAAGGCATTGGATATGGGTGAGTTTCCCTTCTATTCCCTTTGTTCCTTCTGTTGCACCCTTCTCTTCTCTTCTCCTCTACAGTATCCCACCCTTCTCTTCTCTTCTCTCTACAGTATCCCATTTGAGTAGCAACTACAGTACAACCGCATGAGAGCATGGCTAATTTCTTCGCGCACATTCCACTCTCATCTGGTCCTCTTTCTGCTGCAAATCAAGGTCTGACCATCACTGCACAGAGTAGTACTGTAGAGTGTAGAATGAAGGAGGAAGGATTGAGAGAAGTAAAATGTTCAGCTCTATTCCAAGAGATCAAAACACGTCAACAGGACTTCATGAAGGCATTCAATGCGGGAGATGCACAAGGAGCAGCACAAGTGAGAATAAGAAGAAGAGAAGAGAAGGGAAGACTTTGAGGTATACGATCCCGATGGCTTTTTTATGCCGAATGGAAAGAGTCCAGTGAAGGGAAGAACTGGTAAGTGGAATGATACGGTAGGAGAGGATGAAGGGAATTGAGGAATCGAAGAATACTTCAAGGCAGATATGGCTGATGGAGTACAGACAGCTACGGTAAGTAGAAGGAAAGAGAGAAATGGGAATGTTTTGAGATAATTATATATAAGATATATAAGATAAGATAGAGATTGAGATGAGATAAGAGATTTTGAGATAATAACAGAAGAAGTGAATGGAGGCAATGAATGGGCTTTTGAAAGAGGAAGTTATCACCTGGATGGAACAAAAGGACAAGAAAGTGGAGCATATCTGCTCGTATGGAAGAAGGTAAAAGGAATGAAGGAAGAGAAGAATCATTCTGTTATTTCAGGTCAATGGAACATGGCTAATTCACAATGATTGTTTCAATGTCATCAAGGCAGCTGGACATTGACATGTCTGGTCATACTGTAGATCGTTCCCCCTCACTTCCCCTTTCATTCGCTGTCTCTCTCAGTGCAATCGTAGACTCGCATCAGATTCAATTGTCATTTTGGGATTAGAATGTCGAAATCCGTCGTTTCTTTTCCCTCTGAGTGGATCGTTTGAAGACCACAATCACAATTGAGGAAATAACACTATTTACGATGTTTGTATCTCAATTTGGCTCTAGTTATGCTTTGATAGAATGAATAAAGTGCTTTTCCTGTTATAGATTGTGTGAGATAGAAAGAGTTCTTCTCTTTCTCTCTTATCTCTTCTCTTCGTTCATTCTCTCATTGTAATCAATGGCTCCTTTCACATCCCTTCCTCCCAACAGTCTTCCCCTTTGACACTTCTTCCCTTTCATTCATTCTCCTCTACAGTCCTTGTGTAACTTGATTCTCTCTCATCAGGAATGCGTCTTCCTCTTCCACGGGTTTATTCATCTTTCAATTCATTCTTTCCATCCCAAAGGTTTCTCCATCTACCGTATCCTCCTTCAATTCCCTTCAGGAGATCTATCTCTTCCCATTTCCAGATGTCAGAGGAGTTTCTGACAGCCAAAGCGGAAGGTTGTCCATTCATTGTCTGTCTATTCATTCTATTCTCTTTGAGGGAAGTCTATCGTAGCCCTTGAGAGTACTGTAATTACTCATGGACTCCCTCATCCAATTAATCTCAGGTCTTCCCTTTCCTTTCCTTCTCTTTCATTCTCTTTCCTTTTCAGTACTGCCAGAAGTCTTGAAAGGATCATAAGAGAGGAAGGATCTATTCCTGCCACAATTGCTGTTCTCAATGGAAAGGTCAGAGGAATGTTGAGCAAAGAGTAAAGGGAAAGATTTCAGATCAAAATAGGCCTCTCTGATGAAGAATTGGAAAGAATCTCACAGGACAAAGAAGCCAAGAAAGTGTCCAGAAGAGATATTGCATATGTTGTCACTCAAGTGAGTCATTTGATGGATGGTCTCGAGTGGAATGTTTGAGGGAGTAACTGGAGGGACTACTGTAGCAGCCACAATGTGGGCTGCCCATCAAGCAGGTATTAGAGTCTTCTCAACAGGAGGAATAGGAGGAGTGCATAGAGGAGCGGAGGAGAGTAAGTGATTGAAGGAGGAAGGACTGTCTACTCATTCCATTCAGCATTTGACATATCGGCTGACCTAATTGAACTCTCTCGTACTCCAGTTACTGTAGTTTGTGCAGGAATTAAGTCAATTCTGGATGTGGGAAAGACAATTGAAATGCTTGTGAGTCCATTGATTCCTTTGTCTTCTCTCATTCCAATACAGGAAACATATGGAGTGAATACTCTCGTTTACTCCAATCAGAATGTTTTCCCTGGTTTCTTCACTTCAAAAACTGCTTTCAAAGGACAAATGAATAGTACATCAATAGAGGAAATAGCCACGATCATCAGTGAGTGAATGTTATGGTTGAATATGAATGAATGTGATTGAGACACGAGTTATTCCCTTGGTCTTCCATCTGGAACTCTTCTCACTGTTCCTATTCCACAAGAAGTTGAAACAGAGGCAAAACCAGTGGAAGAAGCTATTCAGAAGGCATTGAAAGAAGCAGAGTAAGAGAAGGGAAAAGAAACATTGAGTGATTGGATTGTATTGAAGGGAGAAAGGAGTGAATGGACAGAGGATGACTCCATTTCTATTGGACAGAGTGGCTAAGATTACAAAGGGAAAGTCAATGGAGACAAGTGAGAAAACAGAAGAGAACGAAAGGAAGGAAGACATTCAGATATATCATTATTGGAGAATAATGCAAGAGTTGCAGGAAGATTGGCAAGGGAACTACAGAAGAAGAAGAGGTGAAGGGAAGAGGATGTTGTATATCTGTTATTTGTGATAAACATCCATTCAATTGTCACTCTTTGTATCGCAATGACAGTCATTCAGTGTTGTTCGATCTGTGAAAAGGGAGAAAAAGAAGAAAATGAATCCTCGAGTGGTCAGTTGAGAGATGTGAGAGAATGAATGATATGATACTGTTACAGGTTGTCATAGGGGCGAGTATTCTGGACTTTGAAGCAATCACAAATGAACAATTAAAGGTGAGTGACAATGAAGAGAAAAGACTATTCATGCACCAAATACTTTCGTCCCAATCTCACCTGTTGTAGTTGTCTCTTCTTCTCTCAAATCTCGATCACACATGTCATCCTCGTCTCCCAATGCCCAATGCCTGAGGATCAGGGGAAGATTACGGTAGAAGAGTGGGGACTCACCTGTAGAGGGAGTCGTTGTTGTTGTAAACAATTTCCACGAAAAGTTCTTGAATATCTTCCCTGCAAGTGAAGGGATACCGTAGGTAGAAATATTGATTGAATGACCTGAGTGCTAGAATGACAATGAGTTTGAGGGGTAGAAGGACGAAATAGAGAAGAATCCCAATAACGTCAAATTGATTGTGCATCCATCTTAACTTATCCTCTCATTCTCTTTCTTCCTTTATTTATTACCTCAACAATTCAAATGTGCAACTTCTCTCAGAATTCTCCACTTGACACTGAGGAATACAATCGAATTGCCTTAACTGATCTCTTTCCTTTTCCCCATTGACAACATATGGGGAAAGGTGAAAACAGACACAAATGTGTTTATGTGAAAGGGAAGACCTCGCGAATTCATTCCATATGGGACACAAAGAAGATTGAAAGGCCAATGAAGATGGTTGCGTATATGAAAGATGAATCTGAAGAGAAAGAATAGTCAATGGAAGAAGAGAATGAAAACCTTGGCTAGTTCATATGATGAAAGACCAAATGTAAGGATATCAATGAATAGAAGGGGAATCTGTAGATGGAATAGTTGAAAGGGGGAAGAGGGGGGAATGAAGGGTGTACCATAAGTAGCCAGTAGACTCTGATTACATCTCTCGATGATATGAATACTCCAATAACACCACAAACGCAAGTGAATCCCTCAATGTAATCAATGACTTCTTCTTCCTCCCACACAGTTCGAAGGGAAGAGTTTGTAGAAGAGATCTTCCCTTCCATTCATTCCATTTGCCCCTTTCAAACCTGCACAATGAAGATGATTCCATAGACAATTACAATAGGAGAAGATGGTTCCAATGGAACAAGATCCCATAAGGGATTCCACAGGATTCCGTAGCTTAGATATGTCACCAACAACTCAAGTTCATTTCATTAGAAAGGAGATGGAAATAGACTTAAACCTGGAATGACATGATTAGTCCATTGACTGAATAGATCCACAATCGATAGTTTGGAACGGGTTTGACTCCATTAAAGACTCTGGAAAACATTGAAATGATTGCATAGAACGTCTATCTGTTGTAAGAGTCATTTCCGATTGAATGACTGAGTGAGTAGATACAAGTAAATACGTGCGTATCAGGGGTTCAAAATAAGTAAATTTGTCGTCATTCTATGAGCGAATGAGACAACTGCGCGGCGCAGAAGAATGACGACAAATTTACGGGTTTTGAACACGTAATGAGTATCCCCTCACCTTTCCATCTTGATTCAGGAAGATGGAGGTTCGTATGCAGGGAGAGTAGTACAGAGAATGGGCGGAGTTGGAAGGAATCATGCAGAAGGAATGGGAAGAATGGAATGTGACACACTGCTACTGTCTGCTGTTGGAAGAGATACTCATGGACAGTATATTGAAGAGAAGACAAGACAATTCGTGGTGAGAGTCAATGACAGACAAGATGATACGAGGAGATAGTCGTTGATATTACACATCTCTATTGAGGATACTTCTCGTCTTCTTCATCTTTCAAATGTTCCAACTGCTGTTTACATGTCACTCAATCAGAAGGGAAATGTCCTATATGGAATATCCTGTGTAGAAGATACTGTAAGAAAGATCTCGCCCCAATATGTAAGTAGATGAATGATGAGTGGAAAAGTAATGAAATGTTTAGATTTCATCAAATGAGGACGTGATCTCATCTGCAGATTGTCTTGTTCTGGATGGAAATCTTCCTATTCCAACCATTTCAACGGCATTGGAATTGGCAAAGTTTCACAAGAGAAAAGGTGAATGAGAATGAAGAGAGTTGAATGTAAGAATCCCTTCAGTTTGGTATGAACCAACTGATATTGCAAAGGCGACCAAATTCCTCCAATCTTCTTCTTCTTCTTCCGTTTCTTTCACTTCACCCAATACAAGAGAATTCATTTCCATTCTAAAACACTGCGGAATCAATATTAATGGTAAAACCAGTCTTAGACGTTAGGCATTCTGTACCAATCATTTTAAGAGTCCGCTGTTTCCTCTCCTACCGCCCTGTGTGATTTTCTTCGTAAGACTCCATTTCCCCAGGAGCTGTCTTCACTGGAATTCATTCTTGTCACAATGGCTGCTAAGGGAAGTCTTATGATCAACAGAAGAAACGATGAAGAAGTGAGTGGGGGCCTTCTTCATTGTCCGTCTAATGTATGCTTTCTAAATCCGTAGTAAAGTGCATTTCGCATTCGTCGAATATGATGCCGGTCGACTTCCATTAGACAATGGGTGCAGGAAAAAATTCATGGGATTTACTTTACAGGGATGTGAGTACAACCCACCAAATTTGCGGTTGACTCTATGGCAGATACTAGCTTCGAGTGTATTAGACGAATGAAAAATGCACTTTGCTACCGATGCAAAAACCTTATTAGAGTCCATTCCTCTATTCAGTTCAACACTGGCCATTGGGGTCATTCTCTCTTCATTCCTCCCCCATCACCTAATCAAATAATATCCGTTTCTGGTGCAGGTGATACGTGAGTCTATTCTCTTCTTCCCTTTCATAGTCTTTCCTTCAGAATGAACTCAGCTCTTCTTTCATCTCTTCTTCATGGTCAATCTCTTCCTTCTTCCATTCATTTCTCTCTCCAGGCAGCATCACTCACTCTATTGGTCTGTCTATTCAATTCCTCTTTCATTCTCTTTTCTTTCAGTCAACTGATGCAGTCGCTCCAGAACTCACTCAAATGGAGAAGCCATGGAATACAAACTGATCTCTCATCATTGTTTGTACATACAGTCTTGCCGTGATACAGTACCTCTTGACATACAGTATCCCTTGGCTCCTCCCCCTTCAAAGAGCCTCCAATTGTGTAACAGTGCTCTCTCATTTTACCCTCCGTTGCATGACCCTGTATCGGATCCTAAATGAGTGGGTGGACTCTCCACTGGCCTTCCACCCTCATGTACCACTAATCCATACTCAAACACATTCAAGTGCTTTTGGCGGGCGACGTATGGTGACAAGGAAAAGGACTGAGAAGAAGAAGGTAAAGGAGACAGAGGAGGGAGAAGACTGATTGAGATGCAATGGGGGAAGAAGCACAGGGAATGATCGAATATGAGAAATGCCACAAGGAAAAATGATTGACTCAATCTGTAGCAATTGTAACAATGAAAGGGGATTAGTTGTAGAGGGGAAGGATCATCAATTGGTCCCTTTACATTATGCCGACTCTCGAATGAAAGAATCTTCCATCACGGATCATTACTCTCTAATCGACGGATACGCTCATTACAGAAAGTCACCGCGGTATCCTTTTTTCCATGTGCCATTGGGTGTTTTCTCGTGTCATTGACTTGTCAATATGTGCAATCCAATCCATTCTTTGTTTGTTCTTCCCTCTCACTCATTCTCACTCCACAACTACTCCACGCAATGAGAGAAGCCGCCTCTTTTGATTATGCCGAGTGACCACTTCGCACCTTCAGAACAGACCTTCCACCCTCAGAAGACACCTTCCTCCTCACAAGGATCCTTCCACCCTCCGAGGACTCTTCCCCCTTCTGACCTCATGTCTACTGTACTGTTATTCCTTCCGGATGATCTCTCGTCTTGCGTAACCTGTGAAGAGTCCACAATTAGTGAATGCCATCACACTTCCGTGTTCATTTTGTCTCTTCTTCTCTATCAGACAGCCATATCCCTCTCTCCACGTATCCCTTTCCCTTGATCCCTCAAATGCTACATCCCTTCGTCATAATCCTTCTTTTATTCTGTCAAAGGGTGAATCGATGTGAGAGTGGAAATGCATTACAGTGTACCCTAAATGAAATGAAATGAATATAGAATAGAGGCCATCTGAGATCATACATTTGTACAACACACAAACCGAGTAAGAATCACAACAACAAACAGGTTCATAAGTTATTAGGAGTTCCATTATTGTACGACTGATGATAGTGCTGATAGTACGCAGCGTACGGATCATAGGTAAGGTTCATCATTGCTGGAGGGACTCCCGACGGGAGATTCGGGGGTACGGTAGTTGTTGGAGGGTAAGTAATGCCGTTGTAGAACGCGTAACATTGCGGGGCGTACCACTCTGGGTCTGAAGAAGAGATATTGTTATGATAAAAGGATGCCTCAGGGGAATGAAAATGACATTTGACGGAGGAGAAATAACAGTAAACGACTGTAATGGAAGGAGACGAATAAGGTTAATCGGAGGATTTAGTGAGGGTGGAAAGAGAAGGAATGAAATGACTCACTTGGAATGGTTAAACCGATGTCCGGTTTGATTGGAGTAACAGTCTCTTCACTTTCCTTCTTTACATTCATACGAGACTGAATGAAGGAAATGAAAGGGAAGGCAAAGGGAAGGGAGGGACCTCAACTGTAGCTGATGAGAATGGAGTCTTGTTGAAATCAGACATGATTGGCATTGGAATCAATGGCATTTCATCGACTGATTTGTACTTTTCTCCTGGTGGAGTGGATGAAGATGAACTGTAATTGAATGAAGAATAGACAATGTAATGAATGAACCTTGGTGTTCTGTCCATTCCACAAGGTACAACTACTCCTGCTGCCTTATTCATTGCTCTTTTCTTTGCTCGACGATTTTTAAACCACACCTGGAAGGAGAAATGGAATTAGAAGTGAGTGATATTCCTCACTTGTATTCTCTGTTCATTTAGACTGAGTTGTTTAGCCAATTGATCTCTTTTGGATGAATCCGGATATTCCGATTCCTGTAACTCTCATTGAATGAAAAGTGAATGGAAAAACCTTGAATGAAGCATCAAGAATAGCCAATTGATGTCTATCATAAGTGGTCCTTTCCCTTCTTCCTGTACTTCGATGTGAATTGTTCCCTCTTCTGATACAATTCCCATTGAGAATGAATACTAATGAAGATTCTCACGTGGATCGTCCATTCTGTACATTGGATACCATAACTGAAGGATATCCAAATGGAAAGGGATTGAGTGAAGATTGAGAGTTGAAGGGAAGGACAAAGGGATAACTTCCTGTTGGAATAGACCCTGAAGGTGTTGATACCATCCCTAAAAGGCAATGGTCCCACCACGATTGATTACGGTAGACGAAGGTGAAGTGGAGTCACGCGAGTCAAAAGTAGGGGAATTCGAAGAAATGAGGAAAGGTGAAAGAGGAGGAGGGAAAGAGCGATGGCTATTCAGGGTATACGGTAAGTCATTCAAAAGAAGATGAGAGTGCATTAGCTAATTGAAAGAGGAAACGAAGTTGTGATAAGAAGGAAGATACAACCAGTCGAGATTATGAGAGGATAAGCTGAACTGTTACAGGATAATCTGAGTAGATAGAAGGTAGAAAAGGAATGGGAAGAATGGAATGAAAAGGGGGCGGAGCTTGATTGAAGAGACTGTACCGAAAGTAGGAGAACATGAGAGATGATGGGAATTGTTTGAGTCATGGGGAGGGATTGTTGATTCGTTTATCATTTATCATCCACTTCTCATCTCGTGAATACTTATGTTATTTAACTCTTTATCAATTAATTTGGTCGTTTCCAATTTTTTCACTCTCAAACAGCATGCGAAACACAAGCAATTGTCAATTGAGTGCAGTAAGAAGCTGTAAGACCAAACGAGTAGGAAGACCATCATTGAAATTTATGAAATGCACGAATTATTAAAGTAAGACTCAGAATGAATTGGCGATTTTTCACGATGGCAATATTATTAAAAGAAAATAAAAAAGGTAATTTGTCTTGATGTAGATTGATAGACTCGTCCCGTCTTCCACTCGATATCCTCTCCATTACAATTCTCTGTACTATCCTCCTCCAATTAGTCATCTGTCCATCCCACTGGCACTTTCACAGTAACTCGTCACTCGATAGATCCCCCCACCCTTCATCCCCTTCTATTCCCCCCTTAATCTCACTCGTGTTTCATCTATTCAATGTACTTGATAAACATGTAGAAGCACTTATGACTGAAGTAAAAAGGAGACGGGAAAGGGAAAGGGAAGGACTGTTTGTAGACCTGCACTGCAGTTACGCAAGGGGGAAGGAAGGAAGGAAGGGAGGGAATGGGAAGGGCCAATGAAAGATGACAACCGAGAAGCCAATGGAGATGCCTATGAAGGGACAAAGAATGACAATCGAGGGAAAAGGGCCACGAAGAAAGGAAGAGGGAGAAGGATGGGAATTGGTTAATAGGTCAGTTACAGTACTCTTAGTGACTGAGTGCTACTGTAGGATACGGTAGATTGAGGGAGTGATAGGGAGGAGGCCACCTGGTAGTTGCGTCCATTGAAGGATAAGCCTGTAATGAGTACTGTGCCTTGACTGGAAATGAGATATGAAGAGAGAAGAGAAGAAGACAATGAAAGAAGGGAAGAGACAGCCTTCCATCAGGGTACAATCACACTCAATTTGTATTATGACCCTATCAATTGACACGATCGGACTAACTCCAATGGATACTGTATCACCTGTCCTCTTTCGCTTTTCCTTTCCTCTTCCCCCTTGGAGTCCAATACATCTTATCTATTCGTCTCATCCAAATTGCACCTGCGTCCGCCTATCGAAAGAATGCTTGATATACGTGAAATAGTAAAGGAGGTTGGATGTGGATGATAGTGCTAAGAGGATTGAAGGATGAAGGGAATACACCGACACTTCTTTATTCCCTATGGCTAACAATCACATAAGTGTCATACTCTGTAGATGACTCCAATTTGTCTTTGATTCTCTGTTCAGTCTGCCTTTCACTGTGGGATTGCATCGTCGGTCACTTACATCAAAAGATGAAATGTGATATATGAGTGACAGTTGAATGTTTCCATTGAGGGAAACACTTCAATCTCTCCAGGTGTCCTCCCTTCTTCATTACGTAAGTCTGTCGGTGAATGAAAAGGGGAATAAGAGGTCCTTTCTCCCACTTGAGACCTCTCAATTCACACCTTGTACTCAGTGAAGACCCTCAATGGCTTCATCTTCTTCTTCATCTTCTTCTTCTTCTGTTCCCTTCCCATTCCTTCCTATCTTATCATAATAATCCCTACTATTCAGTGTGTCAATGCTCCACTCTTCTCTATCATTCAACTCAGTCATGGCCTTCCAAGTTTACGAGTCCAATTACGGTACTCACTCGATCCACAGATCATAAATAGTTTATAGGGATGGTTACGGTAATGATCGTTACGGGAGGATGTGGCTGTAAGCAGGGGAAGGGTGTAATTAGTTAGTGTGAACTGTCGAGACAGATGCTTAAGGGGGAAGGTCAGGGATATGATACTGAAGAGAAGAAAAGAGTCAAGGTGAAGTGGAATATGCATATGGGAAGACAAATCACACGGATATTAATGGACGATTATGGATGGAATTGACAACGACACGCTGGAAAGAGGGAAAGGAAACCGGGTGGGAGGAAGGAATTCTATAACGGGTAAAGGTGCATTTTTCATTCGTCAAATCTCCGCAGAGCTGTTGTCTATTGGACGTAGAGACAACGGCTCCTCGGAGATTAAACGAATGAATACACTTTTTAAACTAACTAGCACAGCAAGAGAAGTGCTCATTGTTACCGTTATATAATCTCTAGTGGAATTAGAATGAGGCAGGGAAGAATCACGTAGAGGGTGCGAAGAAATATGCATTGTAGGGTTGAGAGTATGCGGGATATTGATAGTCGAACATCTGAAGATACGAAGTAAATGGAAGAAGAAAGGAAGGAACTCACTTGAGGATAATAGGCAGTTGATGATGAATACAATGGATATGGTTGATACAATTGAGGAGGAGGAAGCACGGATGACAGAGATGTTGTCGATTCACTGTTCGACCCTACTCCACTCCAATCTGGGAGTACTGTAGCCACTGCGGGTACGGTAAGAGGGGTCGATTCAACAGTTGTGGATCCTTCCTCTTGGGGAGTATCCTCTACTTTAGCCTCTTTGAGAGTGGAGACAGGATGGAAGAGAGATGAAGTGAGGACTGAGGGAGAATGGGATACTGTATTCTGAATTCCTTCTGCCTCCCATTGATGTTGTAGTTCAGATTTGTGATCTGAGGACATTTCAGGTTCAGAATTGGCACAAATTGTGGATGTTTCCTCGTTTGATCCTGAATGAAATGAATCATTTACAGAACACAAAAAGGAAACAAACCCAATTCTCCCGAATCCGTTGATTTCCCAGCCGTGAATCCTTTTCCCTTTGGTTTCTGTTTCTCGATTTGTCTCTGTTTTGCCCTTCGATTCTTGAACCAAACCTTAAATCATTGGTTCTTCCCATCTAATCTTCTCAAGTGTACATTGTACTCTTTTACCTGTATTCGTGCCTCTGGAAGTTTTGTCCTCTCAGCCAATTGTTCTCTCACATAAACATCTGGATATTGAGTCTGTTCAAATGCATTCTCAAGAATTGTCAATTGTTCCTTTGAGAATGTAGTCCTTTCCCTTCGATTCTTCCGTGGTAGCATCCCTTCAACATTCTCTTCTCTTCTCTTCTTTCCCCCACTCGATCCTATCACTCCTACCTCTATTTGACATGCAAATCCACTAGTAATCCCCTTCCCTGACAGTCATTTCACCATTCGAGTCACTTCATCATTTCATCGATCCATTCATCATAACTTACCGTAAGTAACTGAAGGAAGAGTCGTGGCGAGAGTTGGAATGGACTGTCTGAGGGATGAATATGCAGATGATGAAGTTGGAAGAGTATAGGCAGAAAGGGCAGAATATGCCATCTGAAGTAAGGATGGACTCAATGAAGACTTCATCTGAGGATGAATCAATAGAAGGGATTAGATTCTCTCATAAGGATTCATTCGTGTTGCCCAATTGTAAAGGTGGTGAGATGATTTGGAAAGGATAATACACATGGTAATCGGCTCAAGAAAGAGAATAAGCACATGAAACAGTATGAGGGAAGGAAGGGCAATAGGTGAAGGGGATAAAAGATTATAGGAGAGATTAGATGAGGAATGATGAAGATGACACCGTATACATGGATGAAGTTGTTGGGAAGAGGAAGAGGAAGGGGGCGGGACTATGGAATAGAGAAGAGAATTGAGTGAGAATGAAGAGAGGGAATACCAGAGGGAATGAGAAGGTGGTGATTGTAAGAGTGATAGTACATTAGTGGAGAGGCATGACTACAGGGTGGGAAGGTATAGGAGTTGGGACAACTGGTGAAGGGGTGGGAGGGACATAATTATGTGTGAATACTGATAAGACCTAAACGAATACGTTTAGAGGGAAGTTACCACTAAAAACAGCACTATTTTTAGCTGTGAAAAATAGGTGCAGATGAGTCCATTCTTATTACCATGCTTCTGTGAAATTTTAAAAAAGATATTGAATAAAGCAATCGAACGAAATTTATGAATAAAAAGAATGCTTGAATTCATCTGAAATTATGATTTTCATAGAATAGCTAATGTGAATATGTTCCACTATGGAAGATTTGTCTGTCCATTCCGAATGTGAGTCACATGCTCCTTTCATTGTCTCGTATCAGTTGTCAAGTGAAGCAGATCCCTCGTAGTTTTCTACATGTTCCTTGTCTTCTTCATTCGCCTCACTTGATTTTCAGTTTTCATCGTCAATTTAGGTTCACTTCGTAGTCTATTTTGATGCGCTTTGTGTACAATTATTATTCATGTAAACCAACTTGATATATCAAGTGCGAACCCTGTCTCAATTTCTCTCTCTCGCTCTCATTTGCGTCATAAGTATTTCGTTTTCCCCTAACCAATATACACGATTTTAAATAAGTTTCACGCTCAACATAGATATAGAGTAGGGTTGCTGTATCAATTCATTTAGTGAGTTCTTCATTCGTCTAACCTCCGCTGAGCGGTTATTTCTTCATGCGATAGACAACCGCTAGAGGCTGATTTTCAACTCGATTTAAATGAATCATAATCAACGCCTTGTTATCGTTGTTTTCGTCTCTTACCTGTAAACTTGTCTGTCAATAAAGTTTGACGTTTTTTTCAATGTCATAGTGAAAATGTTCGTAGATTTATTAATAAGGCGAAACAAAATGAAAAAAAGAAACTCCGAATCAAAAAGCAACGAAAACCACTCCCGGTTTCTTCTTTCACTTTGGCAATTATCAGCCGTCATAGTCGTTACTATCCGGGCTCGTCTTTTCGCCAAGCTACCTCTTATCAACATTGATTGAAGCCATTTTCACCACATGTTAGATTGGACGGCCGACATAGCTGTATTGCAAATTGGCTACTACAAAAAAGTAGCTATTTGATTTTCGAAAACAAACTAGGTTGAATAGTTAAGACATCGAAAGACTTATCTGAGCTATTGAAAAGCTAGAACCTTAAAAGATGAAGAATGTTAGCGCTATGATTGCTACCGTAAAGGTAACTGCCCTGCACCCTTAACAATAGTTGTTCCATTTTATCGACACCTTTTTGAGATAATCATTTTACCGAGCTCATGCAGGATATTGTAAGTATTCTATACAGCGTTCTCGTTTTCTAGAGCAAAATTGATTCGCATGCCGCAAAAGACCTTCTCACGCATGATTGCAGGATACAAACAAAGTGAACTGAAAATCTACGTATAGTCTACTCTAGCAAAATGAACCCGAACATTTGATGTAAATCCTTGCCTAGTAGTGATTTGAGTATAAAATCTTTGTTCCCTTCATGACGCCATTTCCATCATTTGGGTGTGTCTTCCTTTCATTGTTTCTTGAATAGATAACCATCCCCTATCGTTTCATTCCGTGAGTCTTCATTCTCTTCTTTCCTCATTATGTCCTCTCTCTTTATTGCAAACTCTCTCTCTTCTTATCTCAAGAACAAAAGCGGAAACGCCCCCCTTGCCAAGAGTGGAATGACCATTCAGTCACTATCAGTCTTTCTTCTACTGCAGTTGCCATCTTAACTCTTTCAGATGTTAGCAGTATTCTTCCTCCTTGTGGGGATCACTGCAACAGTCCGTGCTGACTCATGTTCATGTGTCAACGTTGTACAGAAAATCAACGCAACTGCATGGCCAAATCTGGTCTTTGTCAATCCAACTTCTGATGGAACATACAGCGGTACATTACACCTGCAGGAAATAATGCAACATTAGATGCTAAGGTGCGTCGTGCGACAAAGATTGCACATTCTACGGATCCTCTGCAAATCCTTCCAGGAATGGTCTATACGTGAGTTCTAGTCAGAATGTCGAGCGAGTGTCCAACACAATCCACTCGCTAAATGTCATCGGCTAAATAGATTTACATAGAGATGCGGCAAAAATATATAACTTATGTGATTAGATTTCAATCGTATCTTCTGACGGCATGGGCCTTGCCACTCTTAATCTTCTTGATGGAGGATCCCTCGTGGGACCGTATGTTAAATAGAATATTGTACAGGAACGTCATCCATATTGCAGACTCACTACTGATAAGTATTGGTCAACCACTCCAAATATCTCTGTACAATACACTTCTAAAGGAGCGAGTGAGTATTCATAGACCTACCAATAATAACTACCTATAGACTCATATTATACATTAACGTAAATAAACGGAATTGATAGTCACGAATTACATATATACCGCATCTAAAAAAATTTCGTGATTTCTCTGATTTGACTGCAAAAATATCCAGTTTCAGCGCCCAAATTTCTAATTATTGCCACTGAAGCTGATGGATTCAGGCCGGCACCTACATCGTACGTTTCCACACAACGTTATAATTTAAAATTCATTATTTTATCTTACACCTCAAATTATTTCAATGCGCAGCTTGCCAAGCACTCCTTCGCAATCGACGCCACCCTACGATCCCGCTTTCAACATCAATCCATCATTGATTTCGAATGAAATCCTTCTCGCATTTGACACAAGTGCCTTCAAGGCCGAATTCAGCACTGTATGAAAATAAAAAATCTCAAGGAAAGAGAGACATTTTTAGCTGCAAACCTTGGCTCATGCATTCGTGGATAAGCTAAACATCGTCAATGACATTAATGTGGATACTGGATCTCGTGTGACACTCATTCGTGCAACGCAGTTTGAGGTTTCATGAGAGTGAATGACAGTTGCATATGTCACTATTATTTTAGGGTTTCAGTCAACCCGTTGAACCGTACTGGACTCCCACGAAGGACGTTCTGATCACAGATATTGATACAACAGTCAATTTTGGGACCGATCATTCATATTACAAGTATGTATTAGCAACTATATATACGAGAAAGAATTGAATTTAAGCTCTTTCAACGGCATTCTTAGTGCTGCATTTGCTAACGATAAAGTTCGTCCACATGCGCCACATTATTTCGTTCTGTTTACATCCAGAAGGTACTTATTATATCACACAGCTATAGAAAATGTTTTTAGTCCCAAAGATGCCCAAGGATTACAATTTGATTTTGAAAAGTACGACGTCCACCCTATTCTGGTGCAGTACAACATGTCTACAGACGACTCAAACTTTTACTCAGTAGGCAGTATTTTATAAATCTGTAACTATCTATAATTATTTTCAAGGATATCTGGGACAAATTCAATGCAACAGGAAATGTAAATGCAGATGTTCTAAATTTGATCAACAATTACTTCTTGACAGCAAACCACGGTAATGATTATAGTCATGTTTTGACCAATTTTTTTTTCTTTTCAGCTTCCTGCCAATGGGCTAAGCCGGATGATTCGATTGAGTTAGATCCGACTAATGCTACCGCAGAAGTATATATTTAATAACAAATGTTTTGTATTTCCTTGTTTAGGTCTACTTTCCTGCAAACTACAATGGACCAAAGTCAGGAGATACGTGGAGTGATGATCATTTCCGTTACTGTAATTTCCAATCCTCGTCATTCGTGATCAAGGTGACATATTCATTGTGTTTTTGTATCTTTTTGAACAGACAAAGGGTCAACCAACTACTGCTGCACCAACGACTAAGAAGTGCGTCACTGTATACTACGAACTGGAGAACGAACGAGACTTCGTTCGCGTCTATGAAAATGGACAGCCTCATCCCACAATCAGGTAGTAGAGTTTTATGTCATAATACATATAATGTAGGGTGTCGCAAATGTGAAATTATTGGCAGCCGTTCATTTCTATCCGTCTTACTTCATTAAAGAAGTAAAAAATGGAGAAATTCTCGTTGGTCAAAAATAGTCCTGCACGGAAATTCCTGCGGAATTTCATTGGCTGTGTGGTAGTCATACCGTAATCTTTTTCTTTTCCATTACACGTATCAGCCGCAATTTCGAGCTTCGTGGTTATATTTCTGTGTTTGACGCACTCGAATTAGTCGGAAACTATAAAAAAACTTTTGAAAATTGCATATAAAACGAACTGGAACGTTTGCGAGTGCTTCAAGAGAATGTTGTAGTTTGTAGTTGAAATTCGTTTTCAAACTACAAACTACAACTTTCTCATTTTTTGACAACTGCATTACTGTCCAGCCCAATCCCCCCATTGACGCGGGATCCCGGGGATTCCCGGGGAATCCCCTGACATCCCCTGGCATTTTTCTAGCTGGAAACGAAAGATGGTCTGGCTTTTTAGTATTGATTTTTTAAGTTGGTGAATATCACATAGTTTGACATATTCAGTGTGCCGGGAAAAGCTTTGTTTGCTGTGATTTTCATTAACGAAAGTACGGAATTTTTCTGCTTCCGGGAAATAGATTTCACGTCTCTGCGATTTCCTATTCTCTAATTTCCGGTCGCAGAAAAATTCCGTAAATTCGTTAATGAAAATCACAGCAAACAAAGCTTTTCCTGGCATACTGAATATGTCAAATGATGTGATATTCACCAACTTAAAGAGTCAATACTAAAAAGCCAGACCATCGCTCGTTTCCAGTTAGAAAAATGCCAGGGGATGTCAGGGGATTCCCCGGGAATCCCCGGGATCCCCCGTCAATGGGGGGATTGGGCTGGACAGTATGTTGCAAGAACGAATTAATTTCTAGTTACCGTGAGAGAAATTAGTTAATCCCAATGCAGCGAACAGCTGAAACAAATGAACTATTCATCAACGACAGAATTGTAAAATTATTATCTTATATTTAAGTGTTCATGATGTTCTCTACTATTTCATGGAGGAGGTTATCCCTGCTCTGGCAGAAGGTAAAATTTCATCAAGCCGAGCATTATTTTGCCGTAGTCGATTCCGATTCCGAGCGTTAACACTCCATCTGGCCGACTACCTCTAGTACCTCTACTTTGCGTGCCATTAGAGATATTATCTTACATATCTTTTGACAACAAAATAGATATTCTAACTTCTGCAATGGCTTACATGAATATTAATATATGTCTATGTGTTGTATGGCCCATACAACACATAGAGTATGGGTAAGTAATGTGAAGTGCATCAAGTCAAATCATTTGCTTTCAGGGTACGTATTTCTGCAAGAAATTAAAAGTATATTTTTAGGAAAGAATGGCACCTGTGTGGAAACCCGTCTGTACAACGATCTGACGAACATCAACGTGTGCCGAAGGGAGGATCATCACAAGTGAACTTCATCCATTTTATTGGAGTTGTCTCTCCCATGCTCTTCCCTAACTTTAGATAGAATCATTTTTAAAATTCTGAAATTGAATTTCAACTTTTGAAAACCGTGAAATAGCTCAATCGACTCGGAATTTTTACGTATAATCTATTTCTAGAAAATTCCTGTTACAAAGCACGATTTCCATTAAAGTATACAATGCAGTTTCTTTCTAGTCATAAACAAACACGAACTGAGTCACTAACAAATAGTCGAGCGACATTTATCGATTTCTTGAAACTCAGATGCAGCCGACCGATCGCCAACGTGAACAACGTTCGATTGAATGAAATCGCGAAGAGCGAGGGATTGCAGTTTGTTTTAAAATTTATTTTTATTGGATTTAAGAGCATTATAAATACTTGCCAAATGAGTCAAATTAGAGAGCCCAACTTGTTATCAGTGTGATAGTACTATTTCTACAATTCCAGACCCGCCCACATCTTCTGGCTGTGTCCTAACACGACATCCTGCTGTGAGTGGGAGTGCTGCATGCCGGGTAGCACCACGTATGTTTTTATTTTCTCTTATGTAGAATACTTTTAGGATATTAGAATGTTTTCAAAAGTTATGCACATCGCATTATAACATTTTAAAATAAATTATATTGTTTAATTTATTAGAAGCATCATCAAGTGGATGATCGGCGGCTTGTCTCTGTTGATCGTCATCATGGCGGCGCTCATTTGCTGCTATGTGGACCTGAAGAAGAAGAGGCAGCAGGAGGTGAAATTGAGGGCATTTGCGACAGAATCAGAATGATAGATAGGCCCACATGCAAGAATGAAAACACATATTTTTAATCGACACTACACACAAATTCGGGGCTTACACTCCCGCCGCGAAAACCCTGATTCCCCTTTTGCGGCGAGTGACAACGGCATAAATAATATTTATGGCAATTTTTGACGAATAATAATTCCAGAAGCGCCTCAGGGGAATTTTGGAAAGCTGAGGATGGCTGCGATCAACACATCATGACAAGACTCGTTAACTGTTCACATTGCACCAACGATATATATTGGGAAAGTGTATGCGAATATTTATTTCAATTGTATATATTTTTTTGTTTCATCAGGAATTTATTCCATTATGACTTTTTCATGCATCATTGATTGCTACTTTTCTCAATGTCTTATTTCCTTTCCACTCGTTCATTCTTGCAGTGTTAATTGCGTTGATTTCTTCATCAATGCACTTTGCATTCAATCAGATACGTTCTGTCTCATTTTTCCCCTGTCGCACCAGTTTGCCACAATTGTATGCGATGAAACGATAAAAAGCAGTCGGCCTCGGCTCCCATCATCAAAAACTTTTTAAACCAGAAATAGCTCATTATTTAATAAATAGTTCATTATTTTACCATTACCGTTATTCATTTTTTAAATAACGTATTAATGTGTGTTTCGTTCGCCTACGAGTCATGGGGTACGTTTAGTCTTAGAATGGTCAGGGGGTTCTAAATCGGGAAATTTAATTGTCATTCTTCTTCGTAAAGCGGTGATCTCACTCTCCGATAGCGCTACGGAGAGGAAAATGAAGTGAAATTTACCGATTTAGAACCTCCACGTAAGGTTAGGGACGTTCTCGATAGAGACAAACATACTTTACACTGTATTTCATTCTTGCCCAATCCCCCAAGCGAACGGAGATCCCGGGGACTCCCGGGGATTCCCCTGGCATCCCCTGGCATTTTTCTAGTGGTGCGACTTTTTAGTATCCGTTATATTAGTTAGCAAATTCCGCATCGTTTGTTTTCAACTTGCCATGAAAACATCACTCTGCTGAGTTATTCATCATCGAAATTTGGCAAAATTTCCGAGACCGCAAAATAGATTTTGCAGTTTCTGTGATTTACTGTTTTCTAATTTCCGGTTGCGAAAAATCCGTAACTTTCAATGATGAATAACTCGGAAAATGAGCTGTCAAACGATGCGGAATTTAGTAACTAAAATGTCGCATAAATTTGTTGTTCCTGCTAGAAAAATGCCAAGGGATGTCAGGGGACTCCCCGGGAGTCCCCGGTATCCCCGTTCGCTTGGGGGATTAGGCTGGACTGTATGTGCGCTCTTCTGAAACTTTCGGAAAGCATCATTGGACTAGGGAAAGTCTCTCCCCACAACTGTCCCGTTATCCAATAGTGTCCAGCATGAGAGTTAACATCCCTCAGGAGACATTGTGTCATAATGGCTCCGTCAGACTGCCTAGAATAACTGTTCATTTCACCATTGTGGCGTAAATATCCATGGTGCTCCTATTTTTCAGATGCCCTTAACCGTAAGATTATTTTGAGACCTTGAATTGACTTTATGCTCCACTCGTTCATTCCTCTACGAAATCTAGAGATCAGTGGTTGAAGAGGGGGCGAAGAGGTCATGCTAGAGCAAATCAAGCATGCAAATTCACTTTGTTCGGCGCAGTCGCTGTCCTTTATGCTGCGGGCCTTTTCTCCACGTATTCTGTGATTTCCGACGCAGATTCGGGAACGTTTCAGCTCTGAATATTGTGTGTCCTTGAGTTCAAAAAGTTCAAGGATTCCCCTTCTCGACTGATTCTCACTGATGCTAGGAATCCATCTTTATCGACCTCTACATCTCGAATCTTTCAGCTCATTCGTCTCCAATATCTGTGGAAGAATGTTCAAAATTATGGGACATTTCAATGATTGTGAATCATTTCAACGAGCAGAAAACCAACAATCTGCTCTTGCACGAAATGTGAAGAGAAAAAATCTCTACTTTTCGAGGACCACTCCATTAATGTCGGAGACGGAAATTCAAAATGTAGGGTGTTGAAACTTTGTGGGTATATACCCCTTGAGACTGTAAGCACACCATTGAAGTGGGAACCGGCTCCCGGCCTAATTGCCGGTTCTGGATCCGGAGATAGGTCGAAAATTGGGAAAATCATAACTTCGTTCAAAGTGAACTGGGCTACAGCAGCACTGGGATTTCGATATTCTTGCCCCTCACGGCGAGACCTTCAAAAAAAGGTCCCCACAAGCATAATCGTATCTCAACATCTAAGCCTATTTTTCGAGTACCAGGTTTGAATAAGCAACAATCTACACACCTTATAGCCCCCACGTAAGAACCACATGACACTCATAATGTACCTAAGTACCAAGGCTTACCTATGTATGATATCCCATTTCAAATTTCTCTTCCACTTTTTTGATATGTCAGCCGAAACCTCTTCGGGCCGACTACCTGTAGTCGACCTTTCATATTCAGATCAGTATAACTTCGTTCAAACTGAAGCACCGACGAAGTGACTTATATTTCTGAAGTCTGCCGGTTGTGGCCTTCAAAATCGTATATATAGAATATGAACAATTTGTGCCTCTCTCGCCTGAGAAATTTAAAACCATGAGATAATGCCTAAGCACGCCTATGCGAGGTCACAACTTCAGAAATTTCTGTACTTTTTCCACGTCGTGACACAAGTCTGGTATGCTGTCAAAATAAAGAGCAATTAATATCCTGAACATCTCTGGCAAGTGGTAGCGAACAGGATGCCTGTTGTCTTAACTAGAGGTGCCCAAACCAGGTATCCGTAAAACATCCGATTGCACATTTGTAACAGTAACTTTTAGAATAAATTGGCTTATTTTCTCACTCATTGGCGATATCCTCCATTTAAAGTGGCTACTTATTAGTCGTACACATGCACGTCGTGATACCTCTCTGGTTCACCTGCGTGGACAGAACAACGGACTAAATGAGACCCATTTGGAGGGTCTCATTTACTCCGCATGTCGTCAAAGTCAGGAACAAATTCGCAAAAACATTGAAAGTCGTTCCTATATCTCCTTAAAAATCATGCAGGCACTCTAATATATGAGCAACATTTTGCTAACAGACTGGACCTTGAGAAATTTGAAATGGGATATCATACATAGGTAAGCCCTGGTACTTACAATGGAATGGTCAGGACCGGTCTCGAGGTTTTTGATCTTACTATGTATTTTTCGAGAGCCATTGACGAGTGAACAATATAACCACCTTTAGCTAATCCAGTGGAATTTTTTATAAGAAGATATGGAATTAAAATACCGAAAATGTGGTGAAAAATGCAATCTTTGGGATTTTCTACAGCAAGAAGCAGGCTTCACTGAGGGACGCGCATACCCGCAATAGAGAGTACTCAAGTAGTATGATTTTTCTGATTTTTACTAGACTTGCTGGTTATGGCATAAAAATAGGGGGAATTTTCAAAAGTGACACACTTTTGTCACACTCCCCCCATTTTTATGC
>JACMIF010000199.1:0-29373 GCA_014805445.1 Diplogasteroides magnus | reverse complement strand
ATATGCTTTCCGCTTTCTATGTATTCAACGATGCTTATCAACGCTATGTTGTCAGAATGGTTGACCCAGAATCTCCATTTTTTCCTTCTTTAATTAGCCATCTTCTCTATATTGCGGCGACCACCGCGATATAGAGAAGTTAGACGGCTAGAAATGAACGGCTATCAATTATTTCTCATTTGCGATACCCTAATATAATGGAAATGGTAAAAAAAGCAAATTTTAACTGACACATCATTAATTCGGTTCAATTATCCTAATTTATTTATACTCTATTAAGTTTCACTGGAGAAGATATTTCTGGAGCACAATTCTCTGTCATTGGCGACATAAAATTCGAGTTTTCATCGGATAACAAGAATGCTTACCGTGGATTCTATGCATCAGTAAAAAATTGCATTTGAAAGGTGCTGTAAAGTGTCATGCCGCGTTCAAAACACTTTCGAAAATTTCCTTCCGAAACACGGTTTCTAATAATCAAGTTTTCGCATTTTCCTCGTAACATTTTTCTTTGACAAGGAATTTCCATCAACCAGTAATTTCTCATGGAGACAACAATATTTCATCTTCAACTTGCCCCTAAAATATCTATAACGAACCGAGATAATTTTTTCGGAAACGTTCCAAGCTGCGCACGAATGGAAATTTGAAACTTTTTGGAATTTTCCAAAAAAAATGTGTTCGTTCGCAGTACATTTGAAAAAAGGCAATATCGGAAACCCGATTAAAAATCTTGATTCGGAAGGAAATTTTCGAAAAAGTGTTTTTTTATTGCAGCATTGTACCTATTCTGTGCACAAAACGATAAACTGTTTCAATGCATGTGTTATCTATGTGAATTTGTCCCCATTAATCTAAAGCCAAGTAAAATATTATTTTTAAATTTATAGTTCAATAAAGACGTATAAGACTTTAAAGAAGCCGCCTGGGTAGATCAGGGAAGCGAAAATCGATAGTCAGAGGGAAATGAGAGAGCGAGGGATTTGAAGAGACGCAGAGTATTGATTTTCCCGTCGGGAAGCGCTTCGCAATCTCCTCGGACGGCTTCTTTAAAAGATTTGGAATTATTACTCAGAAAATAATCTATATTATTTTTGAATGTATTTCGCAAGGAATTTTCAAATATAGATATTTTTCAAACAGTTAATTTCACATTGGTGATTTTATTGCCATCATGAGGAGAAGATCAGTTTGGATTTTGAGTGGCTGGGTTGACGAAAAGGGGCGAAGGCGCACAATGAGGAATGATGATGAATGGAATGGCAACTTCGGCAATGATCGTATTCGCCAAGAACAAGAGGATGAATGAATTCGTTACTTTACTGTTTCCAAGGATCTCGCTATCATTGACTTTACCGCAATTGTTATTCGACTAACCTCCGCGGAGCGATTGTCCATCACATGAGAGAGGCAATCGCTCCGCGGAGGTTAACGACTGACAATTGCACTAATGCCAGTGATAGTGCCACCCTACTATTAGCAATCATTTTTCGCTGACAACATAGGATCGACAAAAATAGGCATTCCCATACGGAAACAGATGTAAGCATAATAGCGGGATCTTAGATCCTTTCATTTCCCCGTTCGTCATGGCGAAGCACGGTTCGTTTGCATGGCGAACGCACTTTTCTTCGCCATTCCTTCGTCATGAATTTCGCCAACCCGTCCACTATAGTCTGGATTGTGAACATAGATGCCAATGGCAAAAAATCGTCAATGTGGAAAGGGTATCAACAGATTAATCGCCCGGGGCTGTACCACATCTAGAAAATCTCACTAGTATTTATATGTGATTAATTGTCAGATTTGTTTTTACTTGTGAAATCATTTCAATACGTCTCTTTTATATTTAAAAATTCAAGCGCTTAATTATCATCTCCTCTTCTAAGTGTAGAGCAAACAACCCGTACTGGCAATACTTTATTAAACCTGGTTTAACTCGAAACTACTGTATTTGGTGTTCCCTTTCGCTTGATGTCCATTCATTTCTCCCTACTTGTAGTGGGCGGAGTCAATAGTACTCCCGTCTCTTCCCCAACGGTTCTTTCCTTCTCTCTCATCCCTTCCCTCTTCCCCTCCAATCACGCTCTTCTTCCATCAGAATTGTCTTCAACCCTCTCATGGAACCCCTTCCCGGTCTATCCTTCATAGACGCCGACTCTAAGGCTATGTTGAATGGACTTAATCTAAGACTAAATGAGATTGATCTCAAATTGAGTATTGTACTTGAGTTATTGGCTACTCGTCTACCACCAGATCAGAGGTATTCTATTCCCTTTTCATTCTTCCATGTATATTCTATTCAGATTGACATCACTCTTTTCTACTCCAACTCAAGTTGTTCTCGATCCTTCTTCTTGTTCACCAAACGATGAGCCTTGTTCCTCAGACAAGAGTGTTGCAAGTGCAATCAAGGTATTCTTCCCTTTCATTATCCCCGTGTGATAAACCCTCTCTTCACTTAGCTTCATCGGTTTCATTGGTATATGTCCTCCTTAACCTCCTTTCTCACCTTTCCCTTTAACTTTCCCCTTTAATGGATGAATACTGAATGATACTTCTTCATAGTCCAGACTCATTCTATCGAGTACTTTCCTTCGCTCAGACAATCTTTCCATCTCTCACTTTCTCTCACCAACCATGCAACCCGTCACTTTTTTGTCACTGGCAGGGGTTCGAAACCCCGACGATAGGAAAGGGAGAGACAGTAGGAGAAGAAAGGGATGCAATGGGATAAGAAACATTTAGACAGAGAATAAGGAAGGAGGAGAGTCTGAAGGGGAATTGGATATGGAAGGAGATGTAGCTGATGAGGTGAGAAGAGGAGAAGATAAGGAAGATGACGAGAGATTGAAGGATATCGATGATGATGTCAAGGAATCAGAAGAAGGAGGACAACCATCACCTTCTTCTGGTGGATCTGTTCCACCACACAATAATGATCACAATGATACAACAGGTGAGTGTCTATCCTTGTATTGTTCTACATATGATTGTTTAGTCAATGTTGGTCCATTCCCTGAGGGGGCAGTCAAAAGAGCGGCAGAGAAGGCTGCCCGTAGCTTCCAGAGTACACAACCAAAGGTAAACTGTTTATGATAGTACATTCGATTCACATGATCATGTCTCCTCTTTCTTGCACTTGTATGATAATAAGTACAAGATGAGTGTCCCTTCATTCAAATGGTTCATTCCCTAAGGGTCACATGCCATTAATCCCGACTGTCCCTCTCGCACAGTCCATTCTGTGTACTTTCTTCTCTTCTCAACTCCTTCCGCCTTCCTTGACGTACAATTTGCATTTCGTACCCTCTGTCTCCCTCCCTAGGCAAAGGTTCACAAGAAGCCAACAAAGTGGCTAACGAGGAGTGATAGGGGGCTATCGATAGATAGAGGGTGAGAGACAAGGGAGAGCGGTTAGGATACGGTATCTCATGAGAGTGTTCCTTAAGTTCAGACAGTTCGATAGGAACAGGAATGGAGAGTCCCTTTTGGATGGGAAGTCTGCCTCGACCAAGGAGAAAGAGCGGTATAGTATGTGGACGATAACAAAAGTGCAAGAGAAGTTGAGAGAGGGGATAGGACACCAGGGTGACTTCAATAGCTACAGTATGAAACCAATCAATAGTTACAGTATGAAACCAATCAATATGAATAGAAGAAGTCAAATGGGTACACATGCACATAGTTATTCGTGTGTGTCAGTCTATCCAAATATTTTGCCGTGGTGATCTAGTCTCCCCCTCTTCCCTTACGTGTTTTGCCATTCAACCCCAGGCAGTCAAACCATTTCCCCTATTCTTCAACCTGTACATCACTAACAGCCAGGTGTATACAACAAAAACAATTGTCCTCCCGACCCGGAAAGCCGCTTTGATACTCCCACTACCAGTAGCAACATAACATAACACAACACTACTCCTCACTATTTTGGAGTACCAAATGTTTTGCTATTTCGTCTCTCCGGTCAAAAAGAAGGGGGGACGCACCTAGTAAACATCCCACAAATGTTGTATGAAATGAATCGTCCCGGTTGTCGCACCTGTAGCAAAACAGTGAAGAAAGAGTAGAAGGGGTCAATTTAGTCTCTTTGTGTCCTGAATGAGCCATTCACTCAAAAAACACGTGACCCCCACTGCTTTCCCTCTTCCTCCAATCCTTTTGACTGTTTTCGCTTCTTGATCAATCTCTGTTTTCCAGAATCTCACCCAAAACAGTTCTCACAGCAATTTGGGCGACAATGGCAACAAGGAAAGGGGGCCAAATGAAGGGAAGGAAAAGGGGACACAACTGGTTACACTATCAATATGAAGCAACTCTTGTGGGCACAACAATGCAATACAACAATAGACACAATATAATTGAACTGAAGGGAAATGGAATCATTTACAGGTATTCGCATGGCAGATACTACGAGAATCAGTGACTGATGAAGAATTGAAGAATGTCCAGATATCATTGAGAACATTCCATGGAGAAACATCTCAACATCTACTCAATAGACAACTACCAAAGGTATAAAAGGGAATGGGATGGAGTGAATGAAGGGATTCTATTCAGATCAGATTGGTGGTTGAAGCCACAATGAGATATTTCAAATGGGATTCACTCCCTGATGAAAGTCAATTGAGTAAGGCCAAACTCATTTTGTCTCATCTGAAGAACAATGCAAAAGTCCGCAATTGGACATTAAGGGAAGGAAGACCAAACAGGTGAGGAAAGAGTGGAATTACATCAGAAAAGAACATGACTCAATGATAGTATACACTCAACAACATTGAATCGATCTCATTGACAGTAGTCAACAATGGATTCCTTCCCATTTCATTCTATCGACCTCTTCCTTTACTCTCCTATCATCATTCCTTACTCTTGTAACTATTTCATTCATTCATTACGGTATTCCCCCAACGAAAGATGCAATCTCTTTTCCTTACCGTAAACGGTATCTCATGTGTGTCTAGGAGTGAAAGAGTGAGAGAGAAGAGATAGACGTATGTAGACCGAGACTGACCAGGATAGTACACTTGTCCTTCGGATGACCTCCTCGTCTCCTGAGTAGACCGAACCTTCCTTTTCTCTGTTTTCATTCTGATTGGGGGGACTAACTGAATGACATCATCATATTCAGAGTCTTTCGTACAGCAGCAACTACTCCTGCTGTTTCTACTGAGATGATCTGGCGTCGATATGCACAGATCCTTGGTCCGGCTGGATTGGCAGCTGTTGGAATGTTACCAGGGACTATCCCTACATCCTCAATCCCTTCTCTTCCTTCTCCTGCTTCTGCTGTATGGCCTGCTGCTCTACAGAATCTGGCAGCTAATCTTCCAGTTTGATTGTTCCTTTTGTCATTTGTCGGGTGATTCTTGTAGTTGTTATCGATATTGTGATAGAGTATCAAATTGAGTGCCTTTTATCCTCACAAAATGTCTTCGAGTGTGCACTATTTCTATCCGAGTGCGTATTGTCACTTTCATTTGATGTGATTGTCCCTTCAGCATAATATGAGTAGTTCTATTCTAATAATTGTATATATATTGTCTTGTTCTCCATTCGTATCTACCTCATTCTTCTCTCGATCTGACCCTTCCATCCTTTGCCCTTCCATTCATTCTGCCACTTCCCACATGCAATAATACCACTAACCCATATAAGTATCATAATTGTCGTTACCCTGTTAGCCCCACAAAACACGCCAATTCTCATGTGCGATAAACACATTGTGAGACGAGAGAGAGAGAGATGGAGACAGTGAATGGTCTGATAGGGAGGGGGGGGGGAAGGGAGGTCTGATAGGGGGAAGCGGCCAGGAATGAAAGATAACTGTGTACACTCACGCTCATTCCAAGGAGCAACAAACCAAAGGAAGTGTAAGCACTTGACAAGACTGGACTTGTACTCCTGTGCACAATCATTCATTCATTCCCTTCAGGACGTAGTCTTCCTCCTGAATGTAACTTCCTCCACAACCAGTCCAGCTTGTTCCGAATCTTGATGCACGTTGTTTTGACTTCCCCAAAAGGGAAAGTATCCAGAGTGGTAAACAGTGGAAGTTCAGTACTGCAGAGTAGTAAGTAGTAATGCTACAGAAGGGGAAACGAGAACAGAATGTGTACGACGACACACAAAATGAATGACGGGAATGATTTTCGTGTTCGAGTATACGTAATGCGGCCTACGCATGGTAAAACTGGTAACTAAATCATTGACCACTCGAAAGAAGGATTGGAGTGTTTATAGGACAACGACAAGTTGAAACTTCCACGTGATCAAGGATGACTATTGGGTTAGATGGTGTGCCCTGAGGGCATACAGATGAGAGAGAGAAGATCCTCCGAGATCCCCTCTGGTATGGTGTGTGTGTTTGTATGCGAGATTCTTTCATGTGTCCGAGTAGTTCATCCATCACTTTCTTCTTTCCTCTGTTACCGTTCCCCTCAAAGGATGTCCATCACACTCAAATTGGTGTCTCTGTCCATCTCTCGCAGGGGTAATTTTACCGCACTTTGAGTGGGTCAAAAAAGGGTTGCAGCCCTATTGGTCTACAAATGCCGTCAAGCGAAAAGAAGAGACATCCAAAAGGGATTCCAACCACTATATGCACTTATTGGACAGACTAGTATCGAGAGTCCATCCATATTAAGTAAAGGAAATATTCACTCCCCCCAATCATGACGTTATTGTATGGTTCATGGAACTGGGAAAGAACAACCGGTTTAGTTCGAGAGAAGATGGCAAACCACAGATAATAATGGCATAATAGAAAGCGAGACTGAGAAGAGTAATTATGAAGAGAAAAGAGGGACCAATATTGTACTTTGACATAAATCATTCAAATCATTGAGTAGAGAGTATGGGGATATCCAGTTCATGTCACTCCATACTAATCATCATGTCAGTCTCGCATCACAGGTCGTGTACATCAACCACTCTATGGGAAGGGATTGACTTTATCTCATACTGTACAAGAGAATCAGTGTAGTCTCATACAATCTCATTCTTCTTTCCATTCACAATTCCGCACGAGTTATGCATTCCAGTCGACAGAGGGAGGACTGTAAATATGATAACCATTATCATTTGTAAGAAGGAGCGAGTTTCGTAAATGGAAAAAAATATAAAAATAAATATAAACAATCAAAAATAGCAAAATATTACCTTGAGTGATTGTCCATTATCTGCATCCATAAACCATTCCTCTAATTCATATTCTCTTCTTGCAATGAAATCCTCACACATTGTCTTAAGATGAACAATTTCAGCCTCTGGTTCATCCAACAATTCATGAGGATATCCAAGTTCAATCTGAACATAAAAGTGGAATAGTCTCCACTCTTCTCTTCACCTCAACTCCTCTTTCTTTGAGATTCTGAATTGTCTTCATTGTTTGACTCTCAGAAGGTTGAAATCGATCGATTCCCTCAAAAGAATCAATGAGATAAGGATAAAGGGATAAGACTTGCCTCTTTGTCTTTGTGTACATGGAATGATAGGAATCGAGGACATATTGACTCTGACCATTCAACAAATGAAGATTCACTTCTCTCAAACACAATCATTCCATTCATTCACTCAAATCAGACTCACCTCTCTCATTCTAACAGCTGATTTCTGTAGTAGATCACTTGTTAATAAACACGTCTCACACTTGGAAGGCATCAATGATTTCTCACTAAGTACAGGAATGGAGAGAAGAGAAAGAAGAAGAAGATAGAGAAACATTGATTGATTGAGAGGGGGATCAGTTATGTGAAGTGGATTGTCTATCGTCGTTCTCTTCTTTCACTTCTCCCACTTCTTCTGCTGCCAATGGATTCCCCTCAAGAGTATTCATTGTATAAGGGTATAGTTGAGAATGGACAAACGTGTAATCTTTGTCTCTTCCTCAGATAGTACTGCCACTGAAGAATCTGCTGATCTTCTATGAACTTTGCGTTGTGGGATGAAGCGATGGCCTCTCTGAATGAGGATACTGTAATGAGGAGAGAAGGGAAAGGAGACCTGAAGTCTGCAGATTGAACAGCCTCCAGAAGATGAAGACACTGAGGATACTTGAGTGCTCTGCATAACATCATGTACATTTGTGTTGTATGAGATGATTCACCTTGCGTATTCTGGTCTCTTCCAGTATTGAAGATACTTAAGATAGTTCACGAAGTATTCCTCTTTGAAGTATCCTCTTTGAGCGAGAACTCAAACAAAGGATATGAATGAATACATTAGAATGACTGACAGTTGAGATAGTGAGGATTGGCCAGAGATTGGACGAATTCACATTCAACTTCGAATCTTCGTCGTTGTTCCTCTGGAGATTCCAAGTGATATGCACTTATGTTTCCCGCTTCAATGATAATTGGGAGAGCGAAAGATAAGTGGATACTTACCCTTGGGATAGGATCCCTTGGTAGAGTCCAGTGTGAAGGGAAAGGTCTGAAAAGGAAATGAAACAATGTCATTTCACTTGAGAATGGAAAAGTAGCAATCGCCGGAAATTACACCAGCTGTGGGGCTCAATATCGAAAAGGTAGGAAAAGTGGTTTATTAAATGAGATAACCAGTGGAGATTGAGACAACTCGTAGATAAACGAGGCATCGTACAGGGTTAATCAAGTGAATAAGGCAACGTGGGTACAAGAAATGAGATCACAAAAATATAAAAGTGTACGCGGCATTTTACAATAACAATATTCGTATTACGATTAGCAATATTGAATAATTTGAGATGAATACTGTTTTTCCTTCAATATTCCATATCATCGTCTTCATCCCCTTCATTCTTCTGTTGATTCTTGATCTGATCCTGATTACGGTACATCTCAGCCACTTGTTCTGATGATGTAGCATCTTCTACATTCTTGTCGTCTCTCAAAGAAAACACAACAATACACATAGGTTCGCAAACATTCCTACCGTATCCTGAGGAATCGTGGGAATCGTAGTGAGATTCCCTTATCTTGAGAAACGAGTCCTCTTGCAGCAAAGTGACGAGGGGATATCGAGAGATCAGCACATTTCACCTTCAAATACAAAGTTACATACATTTAAAGGTGATTAAATAGTATGAGAAAGTGTACCTCGAAAAGAATGGAAGGTTCGAACCACACATCTGGTTTGAGGGTGTCATCGAATGCATAATACGATCTTGGCTGAAATTGAACAAAGTGAAAGATGACAAGGGAAAACGATGCAACCTTATCTATCTTGTTCTTTTCAAGAAGTTCATATTGTGTTTTCAGATCATCATCCTTGAATCCTGTTCCAATCTAACATAAATCTATTTCATTCCATTCACTTAGATACTGTATTTACCTTGCATATACATTGATATTCCTCACTATCAGGATCATAACATGCCAATAGATATCCTCCATACACTCCAGTACGCTTACCAGTACCATAATAAGCACCTCAAGATAGTCTCATGAGTGAGTGAATACTCTTTGACTAACCGATAACAACAAGATCAAGAGTATCTCCCACTCCTTCCAGATAATCTTTCTTCAACTTCAACCAATTATGACTCCTTCTTGCAATCTCATATGATGCATTCTCATCCAATGTCTTCACCATAAGACCCTCACAATTGCCCTGAAAAGACGAATGAGTACATTCAATAGATACAAATGATACCTTGATGGCATCCTCCAGGAAAGTAGCTATCTCATCTGTGTCTGTTGAATCAAGAGTGGTTGCAAAGTGGAAAAGACCCTCCACTTCCTTGAAGTGAGTCCTGAAATGAGAATGAGAGTGAAAGAGTGAAGAGAGAGAGAGAATGTATTGACCTGAGAATAGTTCTTCTCTCACGGAATGACTTTGTCACTAATGGTTCTCCATTGAAGAATAGAATATCAAAGAGGAATACACAAACATTCACTTTGATCTCACTGTCACCAGCATTCTAAGAGACAAGTCATTTAGAGATATCATACAAATAGACAACCTTTCTCTTTCTTGTAGTGAGTACTTGGAAGGGAAGAATACTTTTCCTCTCCACATCCCATGCAACTACCTCAAACAAGTCAATGAAAACATAATCAACTGAGTGGAAAGACAAACCTCAGCATCCACAACAAAACTCTTCGCATCTTCTCCCAAACACTGTTGAATCTTAAATTTGTTTAATGACATCCGTTCAATATATTCTTTGCTTGTACTCACGTTCTCGAGTATATCAGGGTATTTGGTAGTACTGTTCTCTTGATTTCTACTGTAGACGGACATTTTTCCTTCATTATCTCGATGGATCTGTCATTGAAACATTTGATAAGAGAATCATTCAAATGAAAACCTGTCCTCTTTCTCCATCATATTTCCATTCACATGCAAACTCGGCATCACCAAATCTGCAATTTGTTCAAGTCAAGACGAAATAAATTAACTAAATGTACCTCTTCATTATTTCAGAGACTCCTTTTGTTGGATGGGCGAGCATTGGTTTGAGAGGCATTCCCGGTCTACAATTCGTCATATATTATCAATCCTCACAATGTTCATCAAACTCATTCAATTACAACTCACTCGAGTTTACATTTTTCAGCAATCTTTGAGAATCCTTCATCTTCCTTCGTTGACAAAGCAACACAGAGTATTTTATCGTAGTCAGGACACTGACTAAAACATTCCATTTAACGAAATAAATCCCTTCAGTCACCAACCAATACGTCGTCTTTAGTAGTAATGTGTGTTCTGCCTTCAGTGCATCCATTTTCTCTCCCGACAATTTTAGGTCTAAGATTAACTTTCAAAATACTAAATAAGAAACCCCGCACCATTGTCCACGACGTGTTTCTTTGTGAATGCATTTGCAATGGCAACAAGTACACTCTGTTCAGCAAGGCCAATACGCATCTTTCCACTAAATACAATTCCATTCACACAATGTAAGTGAAAGTTGTGATACCTCAATGTTCGAACGAGGAAACGAGCCTCAACATCGCGACAGGCAACAACCAATCCTTGCATCATTTCAACCTTCTTGTTCATTGACTGAAAAGAAACATTAAAAAGTGGAACAGTGAGCAAATGCATACAGCAGAACCAGACATTTTGGCAATTGCTCTCAACTTTGCGAAAACGTCTGAAACAAAAAGAGGCTTTGGTTTGAATAGCATCTTCTGATTTGATCTCGACTGCTGAGCTACGATCCCTAAAAGTATCATAAACGTGTGACACATTCTCTTCAAACCAAGATCTCCTTTAACAGCCAGGTCCTCTTTGATCTTGTCCACCTTTCGACCTGTAGCCTGTGCAATTGCCTAAACAGAGATGAACTTCAATTCATCAAGTCATATCAACCTTAATCAGCGAATGATCCGCGATTCCCAATTCAAGTCCTTCATAAGCAGGGGCCAATTTGCCGACGCAGAGATATACGCAGGAAATAACATCAGTAGGAGACTTCGTTATCACCTACACACAATAAACATCATAATCAACGAAGAAACAACAACCTTGTAGAGAAACTTGGACAGAATATCGATGATTTTTAACCTTCCACTTTCATTTTCAATCTTGTCAAGTGTCTTTGCCAGTGCCATGTATGGGACCCTGTTAACATTACGATTTCCCGTTAACAATGCATCTAATGTAAACAAATCGAGCAAAGCGAGAATAGCTTACTTCTCTCCATCATTCCATGTGATTCCATCTCCAATGTCCTCATTTTCTTTCGCGGTTGAGAACATTGGTCTTGTTTTGCGCGTAGGCTTATTCTTCTTGGAATAATACCGCTGTCCGCACACCACTGGATGAACAGTTATTCCTGTAAATTATACCATATTCCTTTCGTTCATGAATTAATCAATGATAGATATACAAAAAAGTCACTTCTAACAAGAACCAATGCCGAGTAGAACATCGTTCATCGTCATTTGTTCGTGTTCAATTACAGACGCGCTGAATGAGCTTCGAATAAGCTAGTATAATAGAAACCAAAATAGTCAAATACATGCATATTTCAAGGCATACAGAACAGAGTTTACCAAGAAAGAGAGCAAATCTTTGCGCGGTAAAAAAAGATTCAAAGATTCGCGCGGCAAAGTTTGCACTTGTTACTTACAGTATTTTTATTGCAAATTGACTTTTTCCTTTCTCCTTTTCTTGAATTTGCAACATGTAATGAACAACAGTGTTCTCAATTTCGCATTCTGATGAGTATTTGATGGATTTTCTGTAAGTGCCCCATCAATAGAATAGAGGAAACGATGTGATGTACAGACAATCCGCTTATAGAGACAGAGGGAAAGTGACACAGGGAGAGGGACGAGTCGGAATAGATCTCCTGTCATGTCGATTCTACTCTAACTTCACATTTCAAACTTTCAACCTCACTTATTGGAGAATAAGATAGTTGTTTGCATAACATATTATGTCTCATGCAGTATCTCATCAATAAAGATCAAAC
The DNA here is from genome assembly GCA_014805445.1 of Diplogasteroides magnus. Lineage (NCBI taxonomy): Eukaryota > Metazoa > Nematoda > Chromadorea > Rhabditida > Diplogasteroididae > Diplogasteroides > Diplogasteroides magnus. The sequence goes on along the minus strand of JACMIF010000199.1, from coordinate 16,967 downwards.
TCTCTGTGAGTGTTTGTATTTGTCAATGTGATTTTGTGATGCGTGACCCTCTTTCCATTCCATCTTCCAACTCCTTCCGAAGACCAATCAACTTCCACGCGAGGCACATAAAGCCAACGCAATTAGGTCTAAGCCGAGTTGTTTGTACCTCCTGCGAATTGAAGGAAAATGCCTCGTGACTTCCTCATTTATAGAGATACTCCATTTTTGACATTTTCAATTTTATATTTGCGACCTAGGCTTAGCTAAACGCCAGAATATATTCTCTTGTTGAAACAGTACAATAGCTTGACAATAGATATTCCGAATATGTGACGACCACTGAACTGCCACAACTTGTGTAAGTCTATTCATTTTAGAATGGAAGAGTATAATGAATTCGGCGAATCTCTGAAGCCCTATCATAGGCAGAAAAGCAGAAGTCAGCCAGGAGGACTGGACAGAGTTAAAAGTCTCACAAGAAAGTTCTCTCAGAAGAATCCTAGGTATGAAATTTATGTTTTTATGCATTATTAAAATTAATACTTATTTTTTACAGCAAAATAAGTAGGAAAATGAGAAGCTGCTCAAAATAATCCAAAAAATAGATTTTTGAATCGTGGGTAATCCCCTGAATGAGGATGGAGGTAGAGACCGAAGAAAATGAGAGAGTGCAGGCGAGCAGAGATGGGGCGCGCTAAGAAATCACATGTGCTTTCTTCGGAAGTGCTGTTTTCACCATTATCACTCACTTTTATTCATTTCGTTTGTTTAAGTGAAAGTGCTGAACGAAGGTTTGCGTTACTGCCGCTCTATATTCTTACCAACTGTCGATTTCTTTCAACATTTTTATAACAATGTATACTTTTCCGTTGTTGCAGGAAAGATCGGGCGATGGCCACTTCGGCCGAGTTAACCAAGCAAGAAAGGGAAGCGAAGCCTCAGATAAAGATCGGCCACTACATTCTCAAAGATACACTTGGTGTTGGCACTTTTGGCAAGGTGAAAGGTAAGACAGTCTTGAATTCTTTCTTTATGATCGTGATTCGTTCATATGAAGTTATATTACTAATACTCATAGATGCTCTTTAATTTATGTGGGACTCTAACCTGTTTACGTGCATGCTCTCTCGCCTCTATTGCTCTTTGACTTATTGCGATCAATCTGACCGACATTCAATACGCACATTGACGATCTAAACGACAATAACGATATGACGATAGAGACAGAAAGAAGTGTTTCAGTGGGAATCCATGAGGTCACCGGCTATAAGGTTGCCGTCAAGATTTTGAATAGACAAAAGATCAAGTCTCTCGATGTTGTTGGGAAGATTAGAAGAGAAATCCAGAATTTGTCTCTCTTCCGTCATCCACACATCATTCGTCTGTAAGTAAATGGCATAACGACTCATCATGAATGAATGTGATTGAGGTACCAAGTCATTTCTACTCCTACAGACATATTCATGATTATGGAGTATGTATCTGGAGGCGAACTCTTCGATTACATCGTTAAGCATGGCAGGGTTAGTACACAAGAGAGAAGACTGGTTAATTGTCATTCTCTTTTAGCTGAAGACCCCTGAAGCTCGTCGATTCTTCCAGCAGATTATATCTGGTTAGTCGTAATACGCACTTTATTCTATCTCTCTTCGTTTTGAGGTGTCGACTATTGTCACCGTCACATGGTTGTCCATCGAGATCTCAAACCAGAGAATCTTCTCCTCGACGAACGAAACAACGTTAAAATTGCTGACTTCGGTTAGTTTCATTTCAATTCTTACATATCATTTGATACAGGATTGTCTAACATCATGACTGATGGAGACTTCCTTCGCACTTCTTGTGGCTCTCCTAATTATGCTGCCCCTGAAGTGATCTCTGGCAAGTACGTATCTTACATCTTTGACTCTTTCTTATTTGACATGTGATTACAGACTGTATGCTGGACCAGAAGTCGATGTGTGGTCTTGTGGAGTCATTCTTTATGCTCTGTTATGTGGAACTCTTCCCTTCGATGATGAACATGTACCTACTCTCTTCAGAAAAATAAAATGTAATCACCTTATTCTTTTATTGATGTTCATTTTAAATTCAGCTGGAATCTTCCCCATTCCTGATTATCTCGACAAATCACTAGTTAATCTGATGCTTCACATGCTTCAGGTAATATAGACTTTAAAAACTAATCAATGTTATCATCTCAGGTGGATCCTATGAAACGAGCAACGATTAAGGATGTCATGTTCGTTGATTTATTCACTAACATACTTGTTTTAACGGTTATCGATAATTGATCCTCCTAAGTTGTTGTTTTCAGTAACCACGAGTGGTTCCAGAAGGATCTTCCAGCTTATCTCTTCCCTCCAGTCAATGAATCCGAGGCTTCCATCGTTGACATCGAGGCTGTGAGAGAAGTGACTGAGGTGAGATATTCCTCTCTTTCCTCCTTTCATTCTTCTGTCCCAGCGTTATCATGTACCAGAAGAAGAAGTAACAGCTGCTCTATTGGGAGATGATCCCCATCATCATCTCTCAATTGCATACAATCTCATTGTTGACAACAAAAGGATCGCTGATGAAAGTATAGTACAATCATACGTTCCATTGTACAATATGGTTCATTTTCAGCAGCGAAGTTATCCATCGAGGAGTTCTACCAAGTGAATCCAGGAAAGGAAGGACAGGGACATAGACATCCTGAGAGAATTGCACGTAAGTCATTGTGTATTGAGAGATAGAATGTCGTGAGTTGAGAATGTGTATCGAGTAAGATCACATCTACACTGGAGACAGCTGGAACTCCTTCTGAGGCTGCTCCTGCTGTTATTCCCTCACAGAAGAGTCCACATGTCAAGAGAGCAAAGTGGCATCTAGGAATTAGATCACAGAGTAGACCAGGTTTGGAGTCATTTTGTAGTGGATCCAACTGAATGAGATGAATCTTCAGAAGACATAATGTATGAAGTATTCCGTGCAATGAAATCACTTGACTTTGAATGGAAGATTCTCAATCCATACCATGTAATTGTGAGGAAGAGACCAGACAATCCAAACTTTGAACCAGTCAGTCTTTTCTTATATCATTCTCTTCATACTGTATTGATTTAGCCCAAGATGTCTCTACAGTTGTACCAAGTTGATCAACGTAGTTATCTCCTTGACTTCAAGAGTTTGGTAGATGAGGATGGTGAGTGTTCTCCCACTTGTTTCACCTATTCCTTCTCTTGAGCTGGTAGTGCTTCCTCTTCTCGTCATGCTTCTGTCTCAATGCCATCTAAACCAAGTCTTCGTGGTAGTCGAGCTGCTTCTCTTCCAATGCCAATGGAGGTCACTATCTTCTATTCTATTCACTCTATCATCCTTATTCCAGGTTGATCAGTCTCCTCCTCCTTCTCCTTCCGGTGGAAAACTGTCCCAGACGATGCAATTCTTCGAGATGTGTGCTTCATTAATTGGAACTTTGGCACGTTGAGTCCCATGACGAATTTCATGGTATACGGTAGAATAGATGTCCTCGTAAGACTTGGTATGTGATGGTACAGTATTGGTGAGTGATGGTAGTACCGTCTTCTTTCGGGTTTTCTCTGCTCTTCCCCGATGCAGCTGCTTCTAGACTGAGAATACAAGGGAGTATTGATTGGAATGCGGCTGTTACAGTAACATATCTACAGTAAGCCCTTCCACTTCCACTTACAGTTAGAGCTGAGTTAGTTGACTGAGTTACATTGAAAGTATGCTATTGTTTTGTTGCCAAAACTTTTGTTTCTTCTTTTCACTGTTTTAAATGATGTTTTCTATGCAGTGTTTAATACTAACTAACTGTTTTTTGTATGGACAGTAATTGTTGTCCTGTGAGTGGAAGACTCTTCTTAGAGTCTCATAGGTCCGAGTCTCTTGCCCACAATTGTACATAGTCCTTGTAACAATGCCCTCTATTCCAATGATAAATACTTTCATTGATACTGGTTACCTTATCCCTAGAATATGAACTGGCCTGTCTGTCCAGGTTTTCAGAGAACCCCTTCAACGTGATCGTAGAGAGACAAACAAAAACCGTTGTATGGTGCTTGGCGACAAAAGTAACCGAGCTACAGTACCCCTACAGTAACCTACCTAAAAATCCCTACAGTAACCTACCCAAAAAAGCCACGGGGAATCCAAAAATCGCCTTCCCGGCTGCCGTAACCCACCCAAAAAGGCGTAGTCGGCCATGGTTAATCCGAAAATCCTATTCCTGACTGCCGTATCCTACCGTAACCCACCCAAAAATTACCTTTTTCCTAGAATATGAACTGGTCTGTCTGTCGGTCCTTCCTTCTCTGCGTCCGTCAGACTTTTCAGAGAACCCGTTCAAAATGGTCCTATAGACTCAAACCAAAAACCATTCGACTCCTCTATGCGAGACAAGTTCTAAAATACGGACTGCGTGGCAGACACAACTATACAGTACAAATTGGGAAGCAGCCCTACCAGCACCAGTCAAAGTGGTCGTAGAGACTCGAACCAAAACCCAATGGATAGTACTCGGCGAGACAAGTTCAAAAACACGGACTGTGTGGCAGCCCCAGCAGTACGGACTGCGTAGCAGCCTACGGCTCCCCCAATCCTCCAGCCTGCGGCTCCCCAAATTTTTTTCGTTTGGATCAATTGTTTCGTTCGGCCACCTTAGGCGTAAGAAGCTTAGAAAGCGTAGTTTGCTGTTTGTGTCAGCTATTTTTTTGGCGCAAAGGCATAAATATAAGCGTTAGGAGCGTAGCGTGAGAAGTTTAGCGAGCGCAATTTAGCTAATTGTAAAACAATTGTATGATGTCACCCCATGGCCAACCCTTATATTTGTATGAGTTGTGAAGGAGGAATAACCTGTCCTTCTTTCTGTTAGCCTCTCTCTTTTCTGCTTCTCCTGTTGACCTCGTTGTCTATAATCTCCCTATGCAAATACCTACAACTTCTCTCATTTCTCTTCTACAGTCCTTACTTGGAGTTTGTCACAAGATTCTATTGATGGGAAGAATGGACAGACAATCGGTCTCTTTGTAATGGAGGACATTGAATGGAATTGGTGTAAACGACTTAATAGTGACTGTCTCCCATCTTTGATTGTTATGGGGTGAAGATATGGGAAAGAGTGGGAGGGGAGGCCATAGGGAATGGAACAAGTGTGTGTTGATTGAGTATTGAGTATACTGTCAGTATGTTATGATATACATGGGAAGTCTCCTTATGGGGTTACTCATTCTACTTATCATCGTTCTAATCATTCCATCATTCTATTTCGACCTTCCTCCTTCTGTTTTATGACCATTGCGCGTTAGTGTCCAACACAACTCTGCACTCTTTATGTCTCTTCCCTCTCTCTTCATCCCTTCAATCTCTTTCCTTCCATAAACCTGCGCGGTCTTCTTATGATCACTGTCCCATCCCCTCTCATTTAGATACTAACCATTTCTTTCCTTTCTCTCATCTGGCTTCTTTCTTCCCTCAGTCCTTCCTTGTACAGTCTTCCATTCAGTTCTCGACTCCTCCTCCTTTCCCTTCATTCTCTTCATAAGGAATGGGGCTGTATCTCGTTCTCTTTCTTCTTCTTCCTTCTATTATTACAGCCTGTATCAGATCAAACGGTGAGTCTCTTAGATAATGATTACAAAAAGAGATGAGAGATGTGTCTCGTTTGATCAAAGGGAAAAGCCGCCCCCTCTAGGATGGAAACATCGATGTCCTTTCGTTCATTCAAAACATCCATCGTCAGTCTTTGAGAACAGCCGAATGGGGGGAAATGGCAATTAGTGAAGGGGACAGGTGGAATGAGTGTGAAGTGACCGTGAGGGATTGTAGATTGTGGAGAGAATAGAAGTGGATGCTGTGGAGAATGGAATCAATGGAAGACTGATACTAAGAGGGCATTCGAACAAAAGATTCATGATAAGTGAGTGCTCTTCACTCATTACAGTATCCAATCCTCATATTTCAGGGCAAATCTTCTCCGATCCCATCTGTCATCGAGTATCAATTCCCTTCGCAGTGAGTATCTTCCCTTGTAATCTTCCCTCTAATCACTTATATCTTTCGGTATTCCCTTTTGTCTCAGATCAATCCTTTCCAATCCACGCTCATTACTCATCTGACCCTTCTACTAATCCTCTTTTCTCTCTTTCTCTTCCCTCTCTCATATCTCCATTATCTTTCTCCATTTCAGCTCATTTGACATCTTCAATCTTTCGATCCCATAGACACATGGATTCCCTCTTCAGTCAGACATATGGAACATTCTATGAGTCGAATACCAAGGTCAGTAGTTGATCTATATCACAAAGACAAGTCCTTTCATTGTCACTTCTTATTCTCTTCTCACCTTTCTGTCTCCTTTTCCTTTTGTCTTTCCGTCTATTACTAACACATTCTCCCACCTTGGATTCATTCTTTGTCTTTGTCTCATAGGGCGACATTGGTGTGTGTGTGTGAATGAGTGTCCCTTGTAGGTCTTCTCGGATCTCTTCTCAGATCTTCAAATGGCATCAATAGAAGAGGATATAAGAGTGGAGGAAGTAGTCACTCCATTCTATAGAAGATTATTCAGAATAGTCTTTATGCTCTCCAATCCAACAGTGAGACCATCAATTATTCCTTCCACTTCTGACATCCCATCATTACCACTGGCCATTACATACAAATAGTCCATCCTTTGAGTATCCGAACCAATTATGACACAAGTGATAAGTTGAATGATGAAGTGAGAAGTTGTAGATGAGAGTGAATGTGGAGGAGGCCGAGTGTATGGGACAATCAATGGATGAACTCAATCCATTTGGAGATATTCCAAAAAGGACAAAAGTACATTTGGAAAGAACAATTCATGTAAGAGACACAATGAATGAACTGTCACTTATCATTATATTAAGGGATGGAGGGAATTGTTGATATCTCTACAGACAACTCATAACATTCTACAACCATTCTCTAATGTCTCTTTCCCTTCCTTTACTCATTCCATTATCCATTTCAGACTTCCCTAACCTCATCATGTGTATCTTCCCTTACTCAAATGTCCATTTGTCCTTCCTGTTCATCCACTCCTCTCCAGGTATTATTCATGGGAACCGAACTGACACAAATCGACTTTATGTTGCACTTGAAACCTATTCAAAATCACGACTAATGGTCAGAGAAACGACGAAATAGCACGCAAATTGGAGAGAGTGTAGGCTGAAATTGATATAGCGTTCGTAGTCAATATATGAGTTCAGTTAACTTGCAGAATACTCGCCTTCCCCTCTCATGATCCCTTCAGGTCTGTCGTCCTCTATGTATCTCCACTCTTTCATCATGTCTATCCGAATGGAATGAAATGGATGAACAATGGAATGTTCTCATTGGTTAGTCCCTTCCTTCCTTTCCCATCCAGGTCATTCATTCCCTCTTCTTTCCCCTTGTCGGTGTCCCTTTTATCCTTCTGTCGCAATCAGTCCTCTACCAATATTTACAGGCTTCCGAGTCCTAAAACGTCTGCGCATAAGACAAACAAAGAGTGGGGAGGGTGATTTGTGTCTGATGGGTGCGGTAATAAGGGATTGAGAGAGGGAATGAGTCCTCCAATCAATCGATATCCATTCCAGGATGGTTGTCTCGTCTTTCAATTAGACTCAAAGAGGCCTATTCACTCTCATCAACACTTGATTCCCTTCCAGCAATGATGAGTGAGGCCATAATGACATATCAAGATAGAAGTACTCAAGTGACAAACAAGGTCTGTCTATTCATTCCTTTTACGATTCATCCTTCATGACTAATGCCCATTTTGTTATTGCTCCCTTGCCTTCTGTCTCTTGATTTGACCTCCGGACAGTATGGAGCCCCCCGTTAGAATGGAAAGGAATGACCAAAGGGACAAAGAAAGGGGAATAACATGATACAAGAGATGATATCACACTTAATCGATTGAATGACGCAATGAGAAGAGTCCTTCCATTACAGGTTGTGGCCAAATGTATCATGACTGATATCAAGATGAAAGAAGTTATGAGAGAAGAAAGAAGAAGAGAAAGAAGATCAATGAATACAAAGAGAATATCATTGAGACAAATTGCATTGGAAACAGAAACTCATCACAGAGCCAGTATGAGACTAATCGATAATCTATTCGAGAAAGTACTGTAGTAGTCACTCTCATTCCTCCCATTGACTCCCTTCAGTTGTCTTCCATGAAGTCTTTCTTCTCTTCTCTTCCAAGACAAATCTGTGCAATGGAAACAGTTTCTGCCAGTTCAGGTGTGAAATTGAAATGAAATGAGTGAATGACCATTGGGAATAGATGAGAAGTGTTGGAACAATGATGGAAAGACACTACAAGTCAAACAAAACGAAGAAGTGAAGGAAACAGTCAATGCAAGTCCATTCAGAGGTGGGAAATAGACACAAATGAGAGTGAATGATGTATGATTATAGGCACTTTTGTGAATGAAGGAGTTCGATTTGGTCTTCTTTCATTTCGTATTGCCACATTCATTTATGGAAAGAACTATACTGGATACATTCTGGAAGGAAGTGGAAATCCGACAGACGATGAGGATTATGTGAGTGTCTTGAAGGGAAGAATCAATCAATCAATAAACCATTACAGTGGGAATCATCAGGAGATGTGTCCATAATGCAATTGGAACGTGCCCCACAACCAGACATCAAAGTGTATCCTCCATCTTCACCTTCTTCATTCTCATCCTCCCAATTCTACTCTATATCCTTATTTATATCATTTTTGATAGTTCTCTTGTAGTCTACAGTATCCTTCTTTCCTGTAGTACTACAGTATCCTCCCCTCTCTCGACGGGTTTCCACTTCACTTCTCATTCACTCACGGGTTTCCCTTCTATTCACGGGTATTCTTTCCTTCTCAGCGAGGCTTTCCTTCCAACTTTGTACATAATTGAAGAGAAAATAAATATTATTATGAGAAGATTGAAAGTGTACAGGAAACGATATCTATCTGATATGACACAAATGGCAATATCATTTGTGAGGTAAAGACACACAATCTAAGCCTTCATCAGGAATCTTTTCTCTACTTTTGGCACTGGTTTGTCTGCAAATATTCCAATGAGTTTCTTTGCGATTTCAGCAGGAAAAGGAATGACGAGAGTGTGATTCCTGGATGAAGCGACACGTGAAAGAGTCTGAAGATAACGAAGATGGACTGCATGGTGATTGGCACACAAAGTATCTGCTGCCTCTCGAAGACATCTCAAAGTTAATGTTACTTCTTCCGAATGTCCCTTCCCCTTTGTCTGAATGTCCCTTCCCCTTCCCCTTCCCCCTCCTCACTTGCTTGCCAGTTTCTCTCCATCCGCAGCAATAACCCTTGCCCTTGCATCTCTCGCAGCCTCTGCCTCAGCAGCCATACTCTTCATAAGTTGACTTGGTAGTCGAATGTCCTTTATCTCAACTCTTTCCACCTTCAATATCCATTCTCTTCTCTTTCCCTTATCTTTTCCCACCTTGACTCCCCATGGATCCGTCCCTTCATCCAACACTTTCTCTGAAATCTGAAATGCTTCTTCCAACGTAAATAATGAGTGGTGTGTAGTTGCAAGTGGAAGAATGGACAGCTGTTCCCTTCTCTTTTCTCCTTTGATAAACGAACCGAAGCGATGGCGTCTCTTTCACTGAGCATCTCTGAGAGAGTCTTGGTTCCAAGTACATTCCTCAATGTGGTTTGTGCAAGAAGACTGAATGAACGGTATTACGAAGGAAAGGAGATGGAGACACACCGTGTACTGAATTGAGCATCATTCACATTGGTCACTGATATGACTGGATTGTTGATTCTGAAGTAGATAACTGCCTGAAATTGAATTGAGAATTGAAGAGAAGAGAGAATGAATACCTCAACAGAGACTGTGACTGAATCACGTGAAAGAATCTCCTGAGCAGGAACATCAAATGAAAGAACACGAAGATCAACCTCAAATCTTCCCCTTCATTTCCTTTCCTCATCTTTCTTCTTTGTTATTCTTGGTTTCCTTTTCCCCGCGGGAAAACAAAAAGGAGAAGAGTCGATTATCTTTTCTCGTGCAAATCCCAAAGGAAGAAATGTGCAGAAGAAGAAGGAACTGACTATCTTGTAAGTGTCGATACAAGGAATAATGAGGAATAGTCCAGGTCCTTTTGTTCCTTTTTGACCCTTTGTACGAATTAATCGACCAAGACGAAAGATTACTGCACGTTGATATTCCCTTAAGGAAAGATTAAGGGAAGAAAGAGGAAGAGTCTCACTTGCACACTTTGATACAGAATAATAGACACCAAGGGAAAGAGATCACTATGAGGACAACTGAGAATATCCACATCAAATATGAAATGAGAGGAGATGGTTCCTGAAGGGAATGAATGATTACTGTAAGAGAATGGAACTGACCCTTTCCTCATTAAGAAGATGTCTTGTCCTTATAAGCCATGATTGTGATCTCGCTCTCATTGGAATCTTTTCAATGACATCCTGAGTATTCTTTCTCATGGTCGTTTCACTCTTTCTATTCTCAAGTGTTTTCTTATTCAGGGGGGGGGGTGGGTATCCACTCATTGAATCTCTCACTCTTTCATTCTATTCCAGTCTACGAACCCTTTCATGGGGAGGCCTCTCGAAATCATGAATTCGACTGTCGAATAGAGATGGAACTTGTAGAAATGTTGCATTTATAGGAGGAGTTGGAGGAGTTCTTTCGGATGATTCAGATACCAATGAATCACCATCTATAGAAGTAGTTGCTGTAGTATACTCTGACTGTAGAGTATGAGTCCTTCTCATTAGTCTATGTCTTCTATCAGCCAATGAAGATGACTTGGGAGGGATAGACATGAGGGGGGAAGGGGGAAGGGACTAGAGATGTCTCTAGACACATCTCCATGGAGTGAACTACTCCTCCTCTTTGTTTCTTTCACCCACAAATCATCTCACCTGAATATCTTCTTCTTCCATTTCATTCACAATGTGATGCATAGAGGAAAGAGAAGACTGAAATGAGAGAAGGGAGTGCATATTGTTTACGAAAGATGAAGGGACGACCTGTCACAAGAGTGTAATGACGATCAGGGAAGGAAAAGGAACAATCAATGAAGAATGAAAGGGAATTCAATGGAGTGTCAACGAGACTCGTGCACTTATACACATCCTATCAATCTCAACAGGACACTCTCAATGTTTGTGTTGTTCCTTCAACCCTCCGAAGTCATTCAATGTTTAGTCTAATGCAAAACTCTGTGAACACAAAAGACTCTTTTCGAGTCCTTCGATCGTAATCACAATGGAAACTTTTCCCATCAATTTTTCATTCAAAAAACATGCCAATTGTAGTGGATCTGTTCATGTGCATTTTCTCACGGGGTAAATAATAACAACGTTTCATATTCTTCTGTTCATAAATGTTGACAATTGGGCGTATTTGACAAATACTGTGAAAATGTATTGAATGAATGAATGAATGGATCATGAGTTGGAAGAGAGTGTCACCATCGACTTCTCATTCTGTATTTTGTTCTCAGTTGGACTTCTCGTGATTGAAGTGAAAGATGCTGGACGATCAGTTGCCACAGGATAAAAGAGCAAATTGGACTGAATGAAGAAATGGAATAAGAAAGGGAAAAGACTCACTATCAACATAGCAATTGCATTGATAATAAATATGATCTTCCATCCATTGACATCCTCATCTGATTCATTTCTTATTCTTTTTCTATTCTATTCTAACCTGAATTCATAAAGAAGAAGTACATTGCAGGACCAACGAAGAGAGCAGTGCATTTCATGAATTGAATGGTTGCCAATACAAAATGAGCATACTGTCTGAATGGATTCCTTCCTTCTTCTCAATAGAGAATCAACCTTGAATGGAGAGTGGCACATTTGTAGAATCCACTCGAATTCGCCCCGGCTAGACCATACATGATAACATAAGAAGCTATTGATATTGAAGGAGAAGGAGAGAAAGGAATGAATCCAGTGAAGACTCCTGAAAAGAAAGAGAAGAAGAGAAGGAAGAAGGAGAATCACCTGCAATCCCCACTGCAAGTGTATTGAAGAAGATCATTTTATGGATCTGAGTGAAGTATCTGAATAATAATGAATGAAAGGAGAAAGACAATGAACTGACGTCACTCTATCTGATAGAAAAGCCATGATTAGTTTGATTGGAAGATGAACTGCTGCCGCAAATGCTGTCCAGAAAGCAGTGGATGAAATGGAAAGGGATAAGATCTGAAAGGGGAAGGGGAAGAAGGGAAAGGGAAGGGGAAAGGACCTTTCTGAAGTAGACGGGGGCATATGTACTCACTGTTATGAGAGATACCAATTCAGTCAATGCATTCAACAATACTACAATAATTGTACGATTACAGATGATTGACTGAGTGAAAGGAATGAATGAGAATCAAGAGAAGAATGACACCTTGTATGGAACAAATGAATCTCTTTCAATGTGTTCCTTTGTCTTTCCTCTTTGAATCTCCTCCAATTCCCTCTTTTCCACTCCCTCAATCAATCAATATCAATCACTCATCCATTCATTCTGTCTACTGTATGTGTCTGTGGATCATCGGAGTATATGAGTAGCCATAGAATGAAGACAACAAAAGTAGTGAATGCATTGAAGTAGAATGCGGCCCTCCATCCAATAGTTGAACAGAACTGATCATATAAATAGAATGCAAAGGGGAACACTCACCATTCCACTTCCTGCATTTGATATAAAAGTAGCAACAGGAGTGAATGAAGTGAGAAATGCCAGGAATGTAGCCGTCTCTGAAAGGGGAGACCATCTGACAGTCAACATTCCAACTGCTGCAAAGTCTGCTGCAAAGGCCAATCCCTTAAAGAGAAGGAGTAGAGGGAATGGAGGAAGGAACAACCTGAAGGAGTCGAACAAGGATGAAAGTGGGAAGACCAAAATGGGCTGAGATAGGAGTAAGAGCAGTTGATATACAAGAGAGTACACCACATACAAAGAATGGGAATCTGAATAGAAGAATCAATGGAATATTCACTCATTTCTCACTTTGCACCCCATTTGACATATGCCATGTTAATGGGAAATGTTCCCATTATGGTTCCTGTAGCAACTGCCCAATGAATATATGACTTCTCTGCAGGGGAATAGTCATATCTGTGACGGATCTGAAATGTTCCCTTCCCCTTCCCCTCTGAAATGGTCCCTTCCCCTTCCCCTCTGATGGTCCCTTCCCCTCTGAAATGGTCCCTTCCCCTTCCCCTCCCTCCACTCACTCCTTCATTCGTCTCAATCACATCCTCCTTGTCTTCTGTCATACAAATAAACGTAAAGTTAATAAGTAGATAATTGGTGCATATTGAAAAGAGACAAAGGAATCCAATGAAGAGAACCAAATATCGATAACGACCGAAACAAGCCATGTGAAGAGAATGAAAAGAGAAGGGAAAAGAGAAGAGGGGACAGTAATCATTTGCATACACAATACACTTTTGATACTCTTTGATTTGATGTTCTCTTATTATAATGAACTCTTCTTTTTGTGAATGAAGTGAATGATGATGCACAATCAGTGGCTATCGGATAGAAGATAATGGTCTGAATGGAGAATGAGAAGAGAGGGGAAAAGAATAACTATGATCATTGACACTTCATTGATGAGGAAGATGATCATTCATACAGTAGTGTCATCATCTGATGAGAGACAGAGAAAGATACCTGATTGCATGAGAGGGCCAATAAGGTAGCTGCACATTTCTATTGAATGGCTGCCAATACAAAGTGGAATAGATCGTTTGTATTATACTCCCCCAACGTCAAACCACTTCATTGACATCACTCCGTGTTGCCCCATTGTTAGATTGAATAATAGTTCATCGCATGGACTAAGAATAGTGCACTCACAAGTCACCGTAAGGATAAAGGAAAGAAGACATCGCAGAGAAGGCGAAGGGGAAGGGTCAATCTGAGAGTGAATACCTGGATGAGTTACACAATACAATTACAGATAACACAACTACTCATCACAATGTATTCAACAAATATACTACACTTTTGGTATTTAGATTGAGATGGGGGGATTAAAGTGTGACGGGAGACACTCAGTAATGGGGGTTATTCATAAGAGGACAACGTTGGTATGTACAGTGTCCCCGATTGATCGTTGCACTGTACCAAAGCTCTCGATTCTTATTGGTCGCCCGTCCCTATGTACATTTGATACCTCTAAAAGAGGATAAGGTACAAGGGACGAGAGGACAGTCAAATAGGAAAGCAGTGCGCACAATCCATCAATCGACTCAATGACGGCAGGGGAAGTAAGAAACAGACGATGGACCCGCTTACAATACAAGGTATGTATCAAGACAAGGGCTACGGTACACGAAAGGGCTAGTCTCAAACACATTTGTACAATTACTACTCACTACTCAAAACATCCGATTGTAAGTGACAGAAACATGCATGTAAGCAAAAGATGGTCGTATTGGCGTACTCGCACAATGTAAATCTATCCGAGAAGGTCGGGTTCAGGACTTCTGGGGGGACTTGGAGGATGTGGCCTCTCGATTGGATCTTCAACCTCATCAGGAGCTCCATCAACTGCAGCTGCTACCATTTGGTCAAAACTAAAGAGATGGCCGTATTTGTGTACTCCCAAAGTGTAACTCTTACCCCTCATTCTCCTCCTCATCACTTTCTTCCACTTGCATATCTCCTCCACCATCTCCCATCATTGCTGCAGGTGGATGTACAACAGGTCGAACTCCATCTCCTAAACATCTTCCCTACCGTAATCCTTTCATTGTTGACTGACCAGCTTGGGGTAAAGGAGCAACAGCCATGAGTGCATGAATTGCATCCCTTCCTCTTCCTCTTCTTCCTCCTGCTTGTCTCATCAATGCATTTGCTTCTGCCAATACCTTAACATTCGCTTTCATACAGTATGAATGAATGATTAACTCACTTCTCTAACATGTTCAGCATCCATCATAAGTGGTTGTCCATTTCCTCCATTGAATACTTCCACATTTCCTCCCATCATATCTCCTCTTGCATCAGCCAATCTTCTCAGATTGGGCATAGGCATGTCCCCCTATTCATTCTCATTCCATCTCTTCCTTTCTCTTTCCTCACCTCATCATTGTCCTCATTTCCTCCTTGTGGGGGTACTGTAGGTGGTGCAGTGACTGCATTGTTGGATGAAGAAGGAGTGGCTGCATCAAGGAAGTCCCATATGAGAATAGTGTCATCATGAGAGGATGAGACAATCTACAATGCCCTCTCTCTACAATCTCTTCTCTCTTCATTGTCTCACTTGGAAATCATCGAATTGTAATCTGAAGACCCTTCCCGTGTGTTGCTGCAATCAATCATTCATTCCAATCAAGTCCTCATATCAAGACAACATCAATTGATAGAATGCACTCACCACCAGAGTAGCCAGACATAATGAACCAGGAAGTGAACGGGGATCCATTGCAGCTGCCAAGTCCCATACTTTGATCTTTCTATACTTATTCTATTCTCAATCTCATACTCATTCCAATACTCACCCATCATATGCACCAGATACAATTCTCTTAGAGTCGAATCGAATGCATCGAACAAGTTCCTCATGGCCTTCCAATACACGAAGACATGCTCCACAAAGGATGTTCCACAATCTATACATAGACAATCAATCAATCAATAGATTGATCAAGATGTACCTGATTGTATTGTCACTGCTACCTGACACAACCAATCGATCCCTGTACTGTAGACATGCAATTCCCCTCTTGTGACCAGACAGAGTACGCATGAACTCACAAGAGTCAGCAGACCATACCTGAAGGGAGGATGAGAATGGAGGGGGGGGGGGAAGGTACCTTGATTGTTCTGTCTCCAGATGCAGATACAATGTATGTCTGATCGAAGTCAACGACATTGACTGCTGCACGATGACCAAGGAGAACACGACGAAGATTGATCTCCTGACAAGAGAATGAGATGAGAGTGGAGCAAGGGAAGACTCACCTTGGGTGAAACCATTGTCCATACTGCGATTGAACGATCCTTCGAACTGAATAATTCAATCACAATTGTAACGAAGTACATAAAATATTTCAAAATATATATAATAACAAACCATGTAACCATAATTCCATTATTGAATCTCAAATGTAGTACAGCTTCGCAATGATGAATGAGGGTATTCAAACATTCTCCTGTCCGAACATCCCATACCTGATATAAAGTGGAATAGAAAGAGAAAAAGAAAACAATGACTCACTCTGACAGTTGCATCAGATGATCCAGAAATGATGACTTGATCATCATATTGAAGACAGAGTACAGACCCAGTATGTCCAGTAAGAACCTTACTGCATGACAGATCATCACGCTTCCAGATCTCAAATCATCACGTTCAAATATAACCTTCACCATTAGGTATACCAACTCAAGGAAGTCTATTTATTAGGTTGGCTCATAAGTAATGGCATATCGATTGCCTGACCTGTATCTCGGCGCCCCGACAAGACTATGCTGCGGGGCAAGGTCATCATATTAGGGGTTCCTCTTACTCTCATTTCACAACATACCGGTTGTTACATCACAGTTCGTCAGTAAATATGTCAAAAATAAAACTTTCGACCACTTCGAAGCTCCTCAACGAATTTCTCGATTTTTTCTGGACCTTCAAGGAAAGCATATATGCTAACTTGTGGGTTTTATCAATCATGGGAGCTGTCCTCAACATATCCTAGAAGGGCTTTTGATTCTGTGCTACGACTACGAAGTTCTGATGGAAAAGGCAATACCATTCAAACGGGTGATGCTTTTAGAAATAAATGCACAGTTTGGCGGAAAGGAAACGATATCAAACGATATGGGCGCAGGTAAATATCCTACTCTTGTACTGTCCATAACCAATAATAATTATGAACGTTGACACGTGTGAACCCAAATAAAAATAAAATAGATTTTTCGTGAAAACTGGTAATGTGCTAGTCGGGA
>JACMIF010000198.1:34610-53109 GCA_014805445.1 Diplogasteroides magnus | reverse complement strand
TACATTTTGGTCAGGAGAAAAATTTTTGCCGACGACACGTAGAAAACAAGCGAAAAAATAGGAAAATTTGTCAGTTTACACTAGATATTTTGCGATTTTGCCACATATTTTGTCGGCCACACGTAGATTTGGGCCCAAAAGTGCTGGCGGCGACACGTACATTTCGGGTCCGAAGCATGTCCTAGTGGACCCCTGCCCAGGTATAGATTCTATAGGATAAAAAATATACAAATGGATATGTACCTCTATGAGCCCATTCTTCTTCATTGCCTCATTCAGATTCTCTTTCACAATGCTATTCAGTTGTAGTTCTTCCTTCTTCTCATTCATAACATGGAGACTCATTGCGTAGTTCGACTAAACAAAAATACACAGCTGCTGCATTTTTGTCAAATATGATAACCTTCTGAGAAGGCAATGAAAATTGTTGCTGAGGAACTGGACGAATGACTGAAATGTACGATTGATCCCATATCTCCAATCCATAGGCAAACCATCATCATTCTTCATATGAATCACTTCCTTTTCCTTATTCTCTAGCGCAAGTAACTCTTCTTCTTCTTCCTTCTGTATCTGCATCATCAATTCCATCTTCCTTTTCTCCTTTGCTTCAGCCTTCCTCATTTCTTCCATTCTCTCTTCCTCCCTTCTCCTTTCTTCTTCTTCCATCATCTTCCTTTCATTCTCAATTCTTTCCATCTCCCTTCTCTCAGCTTCTCTTCTTTCCGCTTCCATTCTCTCTTCTTCCATCCTCTCCATCTCCTTCTTCATTTCTTCCAGTCTTTCCATTTCCCTTCTTTCTTCCTCCCTTTTCTCTTCTTCTTCTCTCTTCGTCTGCATCATTGCCCTTGCCTTCTTGATCAATTCTTCAGGAACCACACCACTTCCATCATCCAAATCCTGATAAACAAATTCCTATTCACATCGAATTACCAGTTTAATACCATAGCAAGGGCGAGAAGTTCAGCTGAATTCTCCATCTTTTTCTTGTGCTCCTCCTTACTCAACGTTTTCTTTTGCTCCGAATGCACCTTAAAAATATGACGAGATTGAACTCACAGAACATTAAAAGAAAATACCAGCTTAAGCACAAATAAATTACCTCAGCAGCAGTTTCCAGATGAGTGCTTTCCGATCGATCATTCACGGCCTCAACTTCCGCTTTCTGAAATAAAAGTGTATACTAATTATTAAATTAAGGTTAGCTATAAGGCCAATACGATTCGTTTCAGCAATCTTCATGATTTGTCATCGGCATGCGAATACATCCAAGGAATGGCAAAAAGACAAGTCTTGACATTCATTAAATTTAAATTAGAATGTCGCATTTGGGAATAAAGCCTAAGTTTTCAGTCTCTACTAGGGTGTCACTTTCGGGTATTTATTGACAGCCGATCACTTCCTTGCCGTCCAACTTCATTCCTAGCGGTCGTCTTTCACTTCGCAGAGACGACCGCTACGAGTGAACTAAGAAATGGCTGGCTGTCAATAAATACCCGAAAGCGACACCCTAGTCTCTAAGCATTCTCTCTCACACGCCATAGAAAACCAGTTGGAATGAGTAAATAGACAGCCACCCAGATACTTTATTCCCGAATGCGACAGACTAATTTAAACAGATCAGCCCACACTACAACAGATCTTCTGTAAGAGCGTAGCTCAAAGCACATGGACTAGAGACCTTCAAACGGGTATTAAAATGCATTCTCATTTCTCAAATTCACTCGGAGCGGTTGTCTATCACAGCAGATAGACAACCGCTCCAAGTGAATTAGAGAAACGAGAATGCATTTAAATACCCGATTGAAGGTCCCTAACAGGGACCCCCGAAAACATTTTCATAACCTAACAATAAACTGAAAAGATGTCTGATTAGTGAATTCGCTGATCACAATGACATGGTTTATTTAGCATGAATTATTTCCTTTCACGAATACTACCCTGATGGCTTATATTATATAAGCTATATACCATTTTCGGAAGTTGGAAGAATTTTTGCTCCTAAAGATGTGTTTGTATCGACACTACAGGATGATATTTCTTCCTCAAACTTCCGAAAATGAAACATAAGTCCTCGTGGCATTACGCGTGAAAGGAAATATTTCAGGCAAAACAAACCAGGTCATTGTGATCAGCGAGATCGACTTAGTCCGGCTCTATCCTTTTCATCATAGGTTGTGAAATGTTTTCCATTATGCAATTCCATAACTTCTTTTCATTCTTACAGACTTGTCTTATTAATGTAAATATGCGCTGTATTTTCACCTTAGGAACAGGACTCGGGGAAGAAAATGAGAAGCTTCCGGCCGAAGGAACTCTCACATTTCTTTTCTTGAACACTTGCCAATTGAGAGAGGGACGGGCAGACGAGGCAATAGAGGAACCACAACCTGTAATCATTTAATATCACATATAGATATTAAACATCTTCTTACCGAATGTAGGAGAAGGAATCTCAGAAGGCAGAGGAGGAGAAGGACAATTACCATACTGCATTTCTTGTACAAGTAGAGGGGGACGTTCAATATTCCGATCCATTAATTTGGGAATAGAATGCAGTTGACGAACGAGATTGTCATCCTTCTGATTACAACCAAACATATTAAATAAAAACATAATTATGTATACCATATCTTCATTGTTGGCATTGGTAGGAGTAGGCACTTCTTGTATGAGAGTACGGCACACCTCAATATCCACTTTCATCAACAGTATTCATATTCAACAGCCACCTGTGTCTTTAGGACAGAAGGGGCTGGCTGGAGTCGAGGTACGATAGTCGACAGATCGGACACCTGAGATGGTATCTTCCTCGGCACTTAACTGTATCTTACTTGAAGTGGTGCAGATGGGAGTCTTATTTCGTTAGTGTCACAATCCATCCGCATTCCTTCATTACTCAACTTATGAGATGATGGACACTGAATATTGAGCCACTTTGGTTGCAAATATACTGCCAATGAATTGTATTCCAATTGAGGAGATAATAACTTTAGCTGAATTTTCGCATGCCTCGGTCATTTGACACAATACATCTTCTTCAGCCTTCTCACGTGGAGTATTAATTTCAATCTTGTATTGTCTAAAAGGCAGTATTTAGTGTTATAATTTTCTGTCAATCTCTTGCTTTAGTCTCTCGCTGGCTGCATCCGCATCCCATACAGTTCCGTCCTTCTTCCAACTTCCAGTCCTCCAGAATCTGTCTTCTCCATCCTTTATTCGCCATTTCATTCATTTCATTTCATTCATTGTTCACCTTCTTCTTATCTACGTACGATTCTGCTGCTGCAGGTGCCATGAAAAGACCAGCTGAGTCATAGACAATGGGCTGATCTCAAAGGTCATTATGAATCATGTCGTCATTATGACAAGATACCTCCCCTACTAGGCATATTATATGAAACACGAGGAAGAGGTTCCCCTGGTTCGAGCATTCTTCCATCATGACTCAGAATCTTCTTCCACAAGTTCTTGCGTTTATCGTTATGGCCCATTGCCTCCATCTTCCGCGCAATGACGAGTATTTCCTCATTACGACGCGTCTCTGCTTCTTAAGACAAACATTTTTTTTAAAAAGAACAATGAAACAATCACCGGAAACTTTGTTGACATCTCTATCCTTCTCGTCCTTTAACATTTCCTTTTCATGCCAACGCATAAACATTTCATTCGAAAGCACACGAGGGCTCAACTGAAAACAAATTATTTTATACAGGTTCAATGTAGCCAAGTGTACAATGAGCCAGGGATCGACAGTCGGCTGTCCCCGAAGATCAACAACTTCTTGACGCCACGGCTGAAATGAATTAAATTGAAGATGACAATAGCAATAATTGGGCTACCGCCAGCACGTAGTCATTCGTTTGATCTTCCAGAGGACATTGATCTTTCACCTGCACAAACATAAATTACAAATTCTACTAATCAGACAAAAACTAACCTCTGATACTTTCCAATACACATATTCGTCCTCTTCTCCATCATGGAAAACGGCAACGTTAGGTGACCAAACAAGGACTACCTGTAAGAATTATGACTCATAGATGTGCACTCTTTGTAAGCAAATTTTCGCTGCAGGGTGCTCCCAAAATTATTTCCTCAAAATACGCAAATTTTCCCATCGGGCAGGGTGCTCCCACTAAAATTATCTCAAATACACTGCAAAAACGTAAATTTTTGGCCTTGCAGGCAGCTCCCACCAAAATTGCAGGGTGCTCCCGTAATTTATTACAGCCCAGCGCATCTATGATATGACTTCATTAATCATTTATCGTTGAATACTCACATTAGCAAGACAGTCACTTGAAGAGCACGCCATCTTGAGCTGATTGTACAGAGTAGACTCAACGAAGCAACTTCCCACATCAGGAGACCAACATCGAACACGATCACGTGATTTACATGAGGTGTACGATGTCTTATGACCATTGACTGTGATCTCATCAGGATAGACACTGGCACGAGCTTCCAACTGAAGGACAAATATCATCAATTCATCCAACCAATACGCTTACTACTGATTTGTCGAATTTTTGATTTGTAACCTGGCAGTCTCTGTATGCCTCTCCTCCACCATAAGCATCGATGTTGGTGCCCTGTGGTATTACAATTGGATTGATCAAAGTTAGATTTGATACCCTGAAGCGGATCCACTGTCCGACTTCAAACTTCATGAAGTCCTGCGAACATACGACACGACCGCCTAAATAAATAGTTCTCATTATGCAACATTGGGTGATGTACCTTCGTGGACAATGGTAGGAGAATACAGAAACATCTCCTTCTGCCCGCGGTCATGGCCTGTCTTGCTAACAATGATACCTTAAGCGAAATATTCATCTTGAAACAAAATATATTCGTCAGATTTACCAGTCCATAAGCTATACATTTAAACAGCTCAATCACCTATATGTTCGCCAACGAAGTGGGCTCGGGGAGGATGAACTCTTTCGACCATCCTGCAATTTAAAAAAAATCATTTCGTGAGCTAATAATCATCAGCATCTCGTCAAAATACTCGCTACACTGAACACAACTACATAGATCAGTGTTCTGCTTTCATCTTTTTTCTGCAAAACTAATTGGACACAGCTGGCAGCAACTCTAAACAAAAGTACAGCACACGAACTGGGGGCGGACTAGCGAAGTGCAAAAATTGTCTCTGTCTAATGGCGAAAAATTTGAGCTTACTCCAACAAGAGTTGTTTGTCTTGTCGTTACATGCCGTGAACACGAACATATACTGTATATATATGATATACATGTACTCATTTTTATTCTAAAGCGCAATGAAATGTTTATTAAGACAAATAAATAAAGACATGCGACACAAAATACGGAAAATAAAGGCAAAAGAATATAATGAAAAACCCAAGGAATTTTTTGATCTACCAAATTGATCTACCGAAATTTCGACAAATCGACGCGCATAAAGATCAGATTTTGTTCTCTGTGTGATTATTGGAATCATTGGGGACGCAGCAACTTCCGGAAAATGACTATTCACGCAAAAATATCACTGAAGTCAATATAAAATACACAAATGCAGTGATCACACAGGTCCTATTTTTAAATTAATCAGGCAACATCGGAGTCTTGGATGGAATTGCATACACTTTCTTGGCGTTTTGCCAATTTCTAATATGGGTGTTTATCGATCGATCATACTCTCCGGACGCGGCCGGAGCTCCGGAATTGCAGGTTCATGTATGTCATGGCATTTCTCACTATTAAGGCTCTTCTCCCAATAATATAGCAGGCGTGGACTATAAAATGGGAGGGGCGGGGTTCCGCTCTTACAGTAAAATGCTAATATTTTGATGTTTAGGAATGGGAAAATGGTGTGATGGGGTTGCGTTTTTCCTTGAGTTTTGCATGTATCTCGCTTTGTTTTGTTTGTGTTATGAAATGAGTGATTTAAGCTTTCATAAATATGTACACGGCGAATGAAAGGGCGGGAGAGCCCGAAAAAAGAACGCGTGTACAAACTTTTGTGTGCACATTGTTGTGATTTTTGGTTATTTACTACAATTGTTCAATTATAGTGGCTGCACTCCATGCGCACTGTTACAATTTTACTGTTTAGAAACAGTTGATCATCTATCTCATGCTTTCTTTCTTTTGTACAATGTTTACATGTTTTTGAACACCGAAATATGCGAAGGGTTTTTCTCGCTGTCTGCACACTCTCGTCATGTCATGTTTATCAGTCGCAGTATTACAATCTGCCCCTGATTGTCTTGTGGTCACTACAATGTCTTCCCTCAGCCATTTGAATGCATCATCGATCTCGTCCTTTGCATTTCCAGTGAATACGTGCATATTCTCGACTTGCGTTCCCAAATGCCGCCGTGGCTCTTGTCCCCCTCTCTCACTCTCTCTCTACATTCACTCGTGTCTTGCAGTGAGTGCGGCTGTCTTGGCCCTTCCCCAACTCATAGTCGTACAAACACCCTTCACTCAACTATTATTCTTCTTTCAAAGTATTTATTCTCTTAATATTTTAACTTTATTTGCTTATCTATTGCATTTTTTCATCGTCTTGAATTGCTGTTCTTTTTCTTCGCTGAGAAAAGCATAATGTTTAGTACTAAATATCACTTTTCCAATTAAATGATTGAGTTGTGAGCTCCCTTTATGTTGTTGTATGACTGTGATTGTGTTTATTTCAGAGGAGGAATGCTTCGAGTGAGTCGTGGAGTGATCCCTGCAGGGGGAGCATTCAGGGCTGCCTCCAACTACAAGAATGTCCCTATTAATCCTGCATGGGCAGCAATGGCAAAGAAGGCAATGAAGGTAACTATTGAATGACTCTTCAAAGTTGTCTTTACATGATAGATTGGCGTTTGTTTAGTCACGTATTGCGGAGTGATTGTTGTTGTTTGAGGGAAAGGAGGCAGAAACACTCATCTCGAAGACAGCAGAAGGCATTGACATCAAGCCCCTCTATCTACCAGAAGACAGAGCTTGTGATGCAGGGCAGGTTGGAGAGGTACTTGACATGTGAGAAGAAGGAATGAAAGTGTTGAATTGAGTTACCGGGAAAGTTTCCCTTTACTCGAGGACCATATCCCACAATGTACACTCAACGACCATGGACAATCAGACAATATGCTGGATTCTCAACTGTTGAAGAGAGTAACAAGTTCTACAAGGTACGAGAATGTTGATGTGGGAAGAGTACAAATAGTGTTAAGGACAATATCAAGGCAGGTCAACAGGGACTCTCTGTTGCATTCGATCTGGCTACTCATAGAGGGTTTGTTATTCACTCTCTTCAATAGAAGAAGTGTTCATTCAGTTATGATTCTGACAATCCTCGAGTGTTTGGAGATGTTGGAATGGCTGGTGTTGCAGTGGATTCAGTGGAAGACATGAAACAGCTCTTCGATGGTCATTACCGTATACTGATGATCGTTGTGGGACGTTTGATCTTTAAGGCATTCCCCTTGACAAGATGTCAGTCTCGATGACAATGAATGGTGCAGTAGTTCCCGTTCTTGCAATGTACATCGTTGCTGCTGAGGAATCGGTACTACAATATCCAGTACTTACATTTGATAAGGGAGTTTTAGGGAGTGGACAAGAAATTGTTGTCGGGAACCATCCAAAACGACATTCTCAAGGAGTTCATGGTACATTTTCAACCTGAATTCCTTGTGAAAGTAATTAAATTGAGGTGCGTAACACGTATATCTATCCTCCTGCACCTTCGATGAGGCTGATCGGAGACATTTTTGCTTACACAAGCAAGTACATGCCCAAGTACAACTCGATCTCCATCTCTGGTTATCACATGCAGGTGGGTATACGGTAGATTCCCTTCGAGACCCATATCTTCATTGTAGGAAGCAGGAGCAGATGCAGTGTTGGAGATGGCATTCACTATCGCTGATGGAATTGAATACTGTCAAACAGGACTCAAGGCTGGACTGACAATTGATCAATTTGCCCCCCGTCTTTCCTTCTTCTGGGGAATCTCCATGAACTTTTACATGGTTTGTCTACTTTACCCAGTCTACCGTAATC
Source organism: Diplogasteroides magnus (assembly GCA_014805445.1). Taxonomy (NCBI): domain Eukaryota; kingdom Metazoa; phylum Nematoda; class Chromadorea; order Rhabditida; family Diplogasteroididae; genus Diplogasteroides; species Diplogasteroides magnus. The sequence continues at coordinate 45,081 of JACMIF010000198.1, read as the reverse complement.
TCCACATTCGTTGTAGGAGATCGCGAAGATGCGAGCTGCTCGTCGACTCTGGGCGAACTTGCTCAAGGAGCGATTCCAGCCTAAGAGTGACAAGTCCATGATGCTCCGTACGCATTCACAAACATCAGGATGGTCCCTCACAGAACAAGTACCGTATTCCTTTCACGATGTAACATGTCAATTCCATTGAGGATCCATACAACAACATCATTCGTACATCGATTGAAGCAATGGCTTCAGTGTTTGGAGGTACACAATCACTGCATACGAACAGTTTCGATGAGGTGATTGATGATTGTCTTACAGTGTTACTGTGTATTGATTGTAGGCCCTTGGTCTTCCCACTCCATTCTCTGCTCGTATCGCTCGTAACACACAGATTATCATTCAAGAGGAATCAGGAATCTGCCATGTCTACTCGTTCTCTTTATTCTTTCTACTTGTCTATTCAGGTAGCTGATCCATGGGGAGGATCATATATGATGGAATCACTCACAGATGAGCTATATGACAAGGCTCGCAAGGTTAACTCTAGTCACTCTTTTCCCTTTTGAATGATCAATGTTGAGGTTGTTATGGAGATCGATGAACTGGGAGGAATGGCAGCTGCTGTGGCTTCTGGAATGCCCAAACTGAGGATTGAAGAGGCAGCGGCCAAGAAGCAGGTGATGCACACTGTAGTATCTTGTGTATTGTATACTTTGAGGCTCGTATCGATGCTGGTAAGGATGTGATTGTGGGAGTGAACAAGTATCGATTGGCAAAGGAACAACAAGTGGATGTACTCCATGTTGATAACGGAAAGGTTTGTATTGAGAATCACATGAATGATCTCATTCTTCCATTGAAGGTGCGCGAGTCTCAAATCGCCAAACTGGATAAGATCAGAAAGACGAGAGATGCAGCAAAGGCAAAGGCTGCATTGGACAGAATCACTGAGGTGCGCATTCTGATGAGTAGTGTCTCTTCAATAGATGATTACAGTATGCCTCTGGATCAGGCAACATTCTGGAAGCAGCAGTTGATGCAGCCAAGGCAAGATGTACTGTAGGAGAGATCTCTGATGCAATGGAGAAGATCTTCACCAGGTTAGACTACAGTATCCCATTGTAGTTGATAGTTGTTGTTACTCAGATATGCTGCAGTGAATCGAATGGTGTCGGGTGCATACAGGAATGAGTTTGGAGAGACGGATGAACTCTCTCAAGTAATGCAGAGAGTCAAAGAGTTTGCAACGAAAGAAGGAAGACAACCACGTAAGTGAATGAGGGAGGAGTCAATTGAATGTGAATGAATAGGTATGATGGTGGCTAAGATGGGACAAGATGGACATGACAGAGGAGCTAAGGTTATTGCTACTGGATTCGCTGATATGGGTAAGTATGAATGAATGAGTGAATGATTGTTCCCCTTTAAGGATTCGATGTGGATGTGGGTCCTCTATTCCAGACTCCAGCAGAAGCAGCACAACAAGCTGTGGATGCTGATGTTCATGTTATCGGTCAGTCAATCAATCATTCATTAACAATCTATCTCTCTATTCTCACAGGTGCAAGCAGTCTGGCTGCAGGACATCTCACTCTTGTACCTCAACTAATCAATGAACTCAAGAAGTTGGGTAGAAGGTCAGTCATCTCACTCCTCATAGTTGATATCGTTCTCTTAAGTGACATTCTGGTGGTAGCAGGAGGTGTCATTCCCCCACAGGACTATGATACACTCTACAAGGCTGGAGTATCCAATGTATTCGGTCCTGGAACAAGACTTCCCACTTGTGCCAATCAAGTATTCACTCTCTCTATTTACTCAATACCCTCAATCACTCCTCTTAGGTCCTCGACAAACTCTTCGCTCAGTTGGACAATCCCCAGAAAGAAGCAAAGGCTTGAGTGAGACATCGTTGTCTGGAGTATCTTGTAGTATTCATTTTCTTCCCTACTCAGTGTCCCTCAACGGTTATCATGATCCGATTGTGTATTGAACGGATGTATTGTTTGTGCCTGAAGTAATTGAATTGCCATTTGACCACATTCAGGTCTATCCTCTATTGTCAATTGTACAGAGATTAGTGAAAGAAGTATAATAAAGCACAGGTGTCTTCACTACATTTGTGTCATCATACGACTGATCGATATAAAGTTCCCCTGTAGATGAATGACTATGTCTCATAGAGATCCCAAACGAATGACCCCGTGTAATTCCAATTCTAATCCTCTGAGTGATAACCGGAAAGGAAGTGGCATTGTAATGAGGAATAGAAGTGTCAAGTCCTTCCCTGAATCAATGTCTATTGTCATTTGATTGCCATAGGCCCTTCCTCTCAACTCCTCCCCTTTCCTCCCTCTCACAGTCCATTCCATCCCCATTCTCACCTATCTAATACTTGCTTCCAGGTGTCATTTGACAGTGAAGTTGTCACTTGGAGTGACAGTCGACAATGAATTCATCCCCTTCACAACATTCATTCATCCATGAATGCAGAAATGACAATTATGGAGATCAAAACATCCAGGTAAATCCACTTCAGTCTCTTATTTCAATTCTCATTCAGATCTCACTTACTCATCCTCAAATATGGGATTCCTTCAACAGAAACACAACGGAGATGATCGTAACCAGGGTAGGCAGGTACAGTAATCTCTCCCCTTATCCCTTGTACTATTGTCTTTCAGGAAAGTCTTCCCTAAGATAGAGATCAATGTCACTGGTCTCAATCCACAGAAACAATATGGAGTCCAACTCAGACTTGTGCGTGCCAATCAGCTCAAGTAGGTTCATTCCCTTTTCCTATTAATGACAAAGAACTGAAGACTACGGTATTGTCAGGTATCGCTATTCATGTGGACATTGGCAATCTTATCGTAGTAATGATGAAGATGTTGATGAGCTTCCCGATCCTCCACCTGTAAGATTCATTCAATCGTCGTGATTGATCTTTTGATTGAAGGTAAATCCAAATGAAGCCTCCGTTCAACCTGGACATATTTGGATGTCAATGACCATACAATTCACTAACTTCAAACTCACTAATAACAATGATTACGCCAATCGAGGATCGGGAGGAATGGTGAGTGATTGGTGGGAGTATCTGTCAATATGTCATTGTACACCTGTCATATAGAGATCATAGTTGGCAGTTCAGTCTTGTCAACAAACAAGTGAAGGTACCCACTCCCATACAGTCTTCCCATTCCCACAGGGTATGAGAACCATTAGCGCTTTCGAGGGAAGAGAGAATAGCAAGCAAGTGGGGCATCATTGCGGGAGGGAAGGGCATTGCCTGAGGGAGTACTGTAACACTCGAGTGAGAAGAGAACAATGCAATGAATAGAAGAGGAATACAGTAACTCTTCAGTTACTGGTGCGAACACTTCACATGTACGTCCCAATAGTGCAGATCGTCGAAGTTGTGCAACAATCTCCTCCAGGAATGATACAACAACCTCCATCAGCCTTTATTGTACGATCGGTAGGATAGACAATACTGAACTTCTAACTCAACAGTACTTTACAGCAATCACTCAATCTCGCCAAGTTCATAGCGGTCACGGCTTATCAGAATGAAATGATAAAGGGACTCAAGGTAGAAGTCTAACGTACCATCAAATACAGCAATCCTCTCAGGTGGAACACAATCCATTCGCAAAGGGAATTCGAAAGACCAAGAATAACTCTCCAGAGCCTGTCAATTGTGTACCAAGCAAGAGAGCAGCAGAGAGTCCTTCATTGGAAGGTCAGATAGAAGGAAAGAGGACAAAGATTGAAAGTCATCTTCCATTCATCCAAACCACTCCTCCTGTAACCAATCCATTCTATCCTTCCTGTTTCCATTCTCCCCCAGAGGACAAGACCTCTGACATCACTGCACCACCTCCCACCATTGCAACACAACCCCCACTCCAACTACAGTACTATCCCCCTTTCCCATTCGACAATGCCTATCTGTCCAACTTCGGACAATACCTATCTGGCCAACATTATCCTGCTCCACAGACAGCAGTATACCCACATTTCTACCCCGTGTAGGTGTGACGCCTATGAGCACTGAAGCTTTAAATAATGGCCAGATCACAGCTATTGTAATTTCTTTGTGGTATGCAGTACGTAACTAGAACTTAAACACGGAAATATGGGTCATTTTGACTAATCTTTCATTTAACGATGATTCAATACAGTACTAATCGAATCTAATTTTAAATGTATGTATGTTCAATTGGCGATCGGTTCGTTTATTCTTCTGGGTTTAGTGTATGGTCATTTTGCAGATCAAATTTCGAAATCATCATAAAATGTTAATCTATTTTTCTTGACCCCAAAGTAACGCAGAATATTAAACGAACTGATATAATATCTAGGTTTTCGATTGTTAGAAGTACGCGAATGCAGATAAAAGATTCACAACAGGCGTGTCGATCATAGCAACTGTTTCGTCGAAGTGATTTTTTTTCGTCACCAGAGCGTCTTCACGTTATAAATTTCCCGGGCCTTAAGATTATAACGCCTTCGAACATGCAACATTGGATTGAGTACCTTATGCCTCGGATGTTCGTTACATTCCACATGTAGTCTTCCATCAACACGAACAAAGTAACAAGAGCGACAACGAAGCTTCAGACGGGACTTCACCTTAATTATTCAAATATATTGAACTCAGTTAATAATCCATCGAATAACCACAAACTTTAAATCCAGCTGTGGACTCTCTAAGTGGAAGACGGGTGGTACCAAGAAGAGATCGGGCTAGAACTGAGCCACCATTAATAACGCGGGCCAGAACGCCCGACATTTGACCTGAATGTTTGTTTGGTTTTCGAGCTGGATTTAGCGAGCATAACCGATCGTAAGGAAAATACAACAAACACGCAAATGGTTGTAACCGACGTTGCTTCAGCAGGAAGCTTGCAATTGCAAGAAAAAAGAAAAGTTGGCATATTGCCAAGGATCTTACTGCGTTTAGAGAAATTTGCAGCGCTTTTTTGATGCGCAAACCGTTTAAATCAGGTTCTCCTATCACGAACATACCGTAATTTTACATGCGTTTCGGACGCGTCTGCGGCACACTCGCGGCTTTTTGGCTATGTTCGTATAGTTGTCATGCGAAGTGGTTATATAACGGGGCTCACAGTTGCGTTTTCGTTCTTCATTCTGCCCAACGGGCTCAGTCTCGCCTCCTCTAACGCCCGTATCACAGTAAGTGACCGTATGTGCGTAGATTTGCTAGATGTTCTTTGCATACGCATGTTCCTCTCTCATCATTCACTCTTAATTTGTGCATTTTCTTTATCCTTTGATGAAAACCGGTTGGTTGTTGTTTGTCGTCGTGTGCCCGCGATCACTTCGTTTTCATCAAAGCTTTTCTCAGGTGTCGTAATCACGGCGTAACTACCGGTGACAGTCTACTATTCGTCGTTGTTGATCGCACGATCAGTGGTTCTTATTAATCTCACGAAGTAAAATAAAATGTCTGACCTCAATGCATTTTTCGCCAAGAAAAAGGATAAGAAGAAGAAGGTTTGAGCTCCGTTTCCTCTATTGTTGAATATTTTCGTTTTAGACGTTTGTGAAGCTGGATGATGTTGGAAACATGCTGGAAAAGAAGGCCCAGAAGCTGGTACGCTGTAGAGCATTATATTTAACTTTATTCATATCAATCTTAAAGTGCCTAGTGTGTCCTCAATTCCATTAATTGCCTTTCTTCTTCGGAAAGAGAATGCGACACTGCGGGGCACGTTTGACAACAAATCAGACATTATACGACTGAATTGCACTGAACACTTTCAATTGTTATACAGCTCTGAATATAATGTTTTTTAAATGAAAAATAGAAAATGTCAGGAAGAACGAGAACGAGAGGAATCAGAGGAACTGAAAAATGGAGAGGAGGAACGGTCACAGGAAGAAAGCGAGTGGCTGGATTACGACAGCAATACGCACACTAGGTTTTTTCCTTGCTTATTTTTTTACCATGTGCCTTCCGAAAAGCAAATCATTATTTTCAGAGTTGAGGGGCTTCGCATAAAAGATATGGCTGTTGAAGACACAGAAGAGGAAGTTGGTGAAGCTACAGAGGAAAAGGAGACTGAAAAGGAAGCGGCCAAGACATGGGGCACTGTTGAGGTTGGTAACTTATATCTGTCTTAGACGGATGTCGAACATTTTTTTTTTTTTTTTAATATTTGAGTGTATTCCGCCTTTTAACACATTGCTTTGAAATTTCTGATGATCGAGAGGTTTTTACTCTAGAAGAAGGAGCCGGCCCCGGAGATCATACCCTCGGCTGCAGAATACGCGGCATCGAAGCCCACTCGCTATGTGCCTCCCTCATTGAGAGGATGGAACACCCAAGGATCTACTGGAGGAAGTTCTAGGATCGATATCAATAATCAAGTACGTTTCTCTTGGTACGGGGAACGACATAATCTCATTTTTACGGATAGTTTAAGTACGATTTCAGGAGATGTTTCCCACTTTCGCTGCTGCTGAGCAGATCGAGAAACACAAGAAAGAAGAAACAACAACGAAAGGTTGGACGACCGCTGGTGCACCTAAGACCGAAAGTAAACCAGGAACATATCAAGCACCTAAGGTGGGAGTTGTTGAAATTTTTTAGTAATGATTTTTGAACTATCACTTCATTGAAACGTCTTTTTTATTGACGTTTTCTGATCTAACAATCCTATGAGCTTTATAACTATGATATTTGTAAATTTAGGGTGATCCATGGGGCTCTGCCCGTTCCAATCGTGACCGTGAAGATGTTCTTGCCGCTGCTCGTGCCATGGGAGCTCAAGCATCTCCTGCTCCCATTCGCCCTCCTGCTCCTGCTGAACCTGAACTCAAGAAGTCTGCTAATGCCTACGTTCCTCCCCATCTCAGGAACAAAACCTAATTGTCCCTTCTTATATCTGTAGGACCCCCAATTGCCATTTCTTGTTTCTTTCCAAGTGCTGTTTGCAATGGATGAACATACGAAGTGGTTATGGTAATTGCTAAATATTTTTCTCTCACATCTGGAAGTTGTTGTGTTTGACTTTAGTTTCATGCACTTTCAAAGATGTTCCTTTAAGCTATTCGTTTCTTCACCAAATGATTTGTTGGATTTTGTGCGTCGTACATACTTGTTTTCTCGTTGGTTAGTTGAAGCTGTAGTTGTTCTATGATCATTTCTTTATGATAAGCTAAGCAAGGTGAGAAGTCGTGCGTTTAGTATGCCTTACTGTCATTAAGTACCTTCTTAGTAGACGATTCCCTTTGATATGCCGTATCAAGCAGCTACTATCACATTGCCTGTTCACCATTTATCTTCCCCGGTTACTTCTCACTTGGGATGTTTCCTTTTCGAGTAGTCATTGTCCTATCGCTACGTGTGTACTTCGAGAGAGAGATAGTGAGAGAGTGGTGTTTACTCTGTACAACTACTACATTATATTACCGTGGCTTGACTCTTGGTTTCATTTGGTGGTTTTAATCCCGATAAACAATGGGTTGTTGCAGATCGATTTGGATGGCTTTATTGTTTCTCCTATCGGAAGGCTCTCCTTTTTACAATGCTTGATAAAAGTGAATGGGAACACGATGACTATTTTGTGGTGGAATAAGATGCAAAGAGTTCTTTGTTGTTTTCATTCCTGGGATCGTATCCGAGTACGTCATTGAAGAGGTTGACGACGTCTTTGTCAGTCATATCCTCTCGTTTGATACTGCAATAGATACTGTTTATCTAAAGATGAAATGGCAAGTCTCACCCAGCTAACAGAATTCTTGGTCCGTCATGTTGATAATTCACTATGGGCTTGGTAGCTTTGAGAGGGAATTGTGGGTTCCATCTAGATTTGTTTATAATGAATTATATTGGGCCATTAAGGACATACTTTGGAAGTACGTAGATCCACGCATTCAATTGTTCTCCTGTTTCATCAAGTATGACCTGGATGTCAAACAGAGTTTATTTTGATGCATCTGATTAAACCTTTTCCTGGTGTCTCGTATAGATTACAGGATGCTTCTCCAATATATCAAGATGCGCCAACTTTTGATCATCAACTCTATATATTTCTCCTTGAACGTTCTGAACACACAATTCATTTCATTCACTGATTTTCGATCCTACCAATCCTTCTCCTTTCTTGTTTAGCAAGTATGGAATGTTGTAACGTGTCCCAACCAAAAGTGGGAACTTATCAAATGTTGTGCCTTTCCCGAGCAGTTCTTGAAATCCCTAAAGAATTTAAAATTTAGATTATTTTTATAAAAAAATACCTCGGTCTTGTTGATGTTCCAGTGATTGGGTTGTCCAGTTTTGAGTGTTCCATAGACAAAAACTACGTGAAGTTTCGAGGTGACCATTCTTCGCTTGTGATGGGTGATTCTTTAAGAGTAGATTAGAGTGGGAAGGGGAAAGTACGTCTAGTACGGATGAGAGTAACGAAGTGGAAATAGTAGAGAGTACAGAGAATTGTCAGCACAATTGGGAGCACAAACTATTGGAGTCGGGAACATAAACGATCGGGAGTCGTTTTTCCAGAACATTTTCCTATTAATTAATAGTTGTCCTTTTTCTTAAAAAATGAAGTTATGAGAAGAGATCTTAATTGTTCTCATTACGAAGATCAAATCCAAGAAATAGTAGATACATTTGTATACGAGAGACTATGCGTATGATTGAGCAGAGACTAGAGTTGATTGTGCTTTTGTGTCATTTGTACATTCCATCTCTATTCTCTCTATCGCGCGGTCGTGTCTATACCTAAAAGACGACAGGGTGAATGAGAGCGCAGAGAGATGGAATCTACTTTCGGATTCACTCTGCCGGGACTAAAGTGCCCGCTCATTGATCATAGTACATCATTTATTCGTCAATAGTAACCATGAATTCTTTGGTACCATTCACATTTGAAAAATAGTTTCTTGACTAGTGAGTCTCCTCGGGGATTTTGCCCACTCCAATTTCGGAGTTTCCTTCTCGTGGATCAAATCCCATTATTTCCACAAATAAGTTTGTCGTTTCCGCGTTCATTAGCTTCTCCCGTACGTATCTTAATCATCTTTCAATGTAATAATGCATATCCATATTCCAACCTATCCAAGTAAGGGCGTGCATGGTCTCCCAATGTCGAATAGTTTTCCATGGGGATCGATGTTTCCGATAGGAAGTCATCGCGCCATCTGAAACTATAGTAGAGAGAAAGATAGAAAGATGAAACCTGTGGATAATGTAGATCCATGACTCGGTTACCTCATTCGATCCTTCCACTTTGATCTGATTCATTAAGTTGAAGAACATAATGGGCATATTAGACTAACCTTCTCTAGAGTGCGTTCATAGAGGAATGGATGTGCTTCAAGTTCATCCAAAATGACAAGCTTCTCGTTGTCCACCTCGTATAATTCTCCTTGAACTTGCTGTAAACGCGTACAATGACAATTGAATGCAGACTACTTGTTTACTTTTCCCGATCCACGTTGGTTGAGTATAAATGGAATGTTGAATAGAGTGCCTACCACAAGAGGAAAGTGTTCCACTGTTTGACCTCGCGAAATAAACCTATACCTGCCCTGAAAAACAACTGTTACAAATAAAAGGGAAGATGAACCTTTGTTTGTGACATGACAGAGTGATTCGGTTGCCCTTGTTTGAGAGTTCCATAGACGAAGACATAGTGGTTATTGGATAGAAGTCCCTTTCCAGCTGTCATCTTATCTCGATCAAATAGCTCCCTATCGATAGTGAATCGTGTAGCGTGACCGTCGTAAAGGCGCAGCGAGAGAAATGTGTAGTATCACTTGTGACACTGGGGATGACTGCAAGGATGCACCATGTATACTAGCTCTTTGTTGGTCTTTGATCTTTGTTTTGGAAGGGGGTAACGGGGAAGTCCCGTACAGCAAACAGACTACTTATCCGCCGAGTCTTTACATTAATGAGAAATTGCATAGCCTCAAGGTCTGCTCAAATAGTACAAATGGAGGAATGATTCTTTCAGATGTTCCGTTCGTGGATATCTCCTCTCGTAACAATGGCCTCTTCCTCAATGAGACGACCACTTACAACAAGTGCAGTTCATGGAGTGAGGGATGCAACTGCTGCAGGAGGAAGACCACAACTGCCATCACAGGTTGAGGACATCAATGACTCTTTGACCCCTTTGTTCCCCTTAGGCACATCCTCTACCTGATCGTCTCTTTCGTACGATTGAATTGGAATACAGAGGACATGACAAGGCTGTCCTCAAGAGTTACACACAGTTTTTACGAGTGAGTATCTACATCTTCACTTTCACATCGTATGAGACACTTTCTGACCGGAGTGAGGTTTCACACCTATTGCTTGGCACAACCTCAAAAGTTAACCTCATCTAAAACTTCTTTACCCGACCAAGTCGACCACGCTGAGTTCGAAAAAGTTCCTCTCAATGTCTGAAAATGAGTATGAGAGGTAGGAAAAATCGCCAAAGTGCGGACTCGAAAAAAT
>JACMIF010000198.1:0-34510 GCA_014805445.1 Diplogasteroides magnus | reverse complement strand
TCGAGACGATCAAGAATCACTATACTTTTATTGTGTTTGGACGCCTAAGAAAAAAGTTTATTTTTTCGAGTCCGCACTTTGGCGATTTTTCCTACCTCTCATACTCATTTTCAGACATTGAGAGGAACTTTTTCGAACTCAGCGTGGTCGACTTGGTCAGGTATTAAAGTTTGAGATGAGGTTAACTTTTGAGGTTGTGCCAAGGGTATCTCACTACAGTCAAATAGTCTCTCGTATGTATGTCATCACATCATTTGCGCACAACTTTCCATAACTCTTTCAGTTTTCATTTTCATGATTCGCTGCCAACAGGAAATTACTTGTTTTGCCGAGACAAGCAACTTTCCTGTTCGGTGCGAATCATGAGAAATAAAACTGACAGAGTTAAGAGAGATTCAGAGATTGTGCGCAAATGATGTGATACCCGTTTGCATAAACACTGTTATTAAACAGCCAACAACAATCTTACAGTGAATATGCTCATTTAATAGAATGTAATATATGTTCTTTTAGACAACATGTACGAATCTATCGGTGGTACAAGGAGAGGTTGAAGTGTTGCCATACGTGAGATGGGTACAACCTCTCCTTCGATCCAAGTAAGAAGAGAAGACAAGAGTAATGATGTATTGACTAATTGCAGATTCGTACACAAGAAGTACAAACTTCACTACGAGACTCGTACTCATATCACACGATTCAAGGTCAGTTGTATTGATTTGCTTTACATGATGAATAGTGAGATGTTAAAGATTCACAATCTGACAGGAAGCACTGCTTCTGCCTTTCTTGAGTATATTGAAAGGAACATCCCAGAAGGAGTTGGAATGAGAGTGAGAAGAGTTGATCCATCTGATGAAAAGAGAATATTGTTGCAGGTGGAATATGAGGAAATGTTGCCGATTCCAGACACGATGAGTAGTTCAATGGGGAAGAATGTATGAAGGACAAAAGAGGAGACATTTAGTAGAATTAGAGTAGCGAATCATTCTTTCTTTGTTGCAATGTATTCTTTTCTGTTCTCGTTTACGGGTATTAAGAGTGTTTTTGTAAGCACTGTCGTTATTAATATGAACTTTGATAAATGTTTGAAGATTGCCGTTGGAATGAGTAGAAGTGTGTGTGGTCAGTGTCCATATGATTATCTTTCATCTGAACAATCATAGTGATTGTTGTGTTTAGATGACAACATGTAATTGGTTAAGTCGATCATCGAGTGCAGCATCAGATGCATTCTCTAATATGTCCATTCGTGGTCCATCAACATCAAAGTAGTTCTCTTCTAGTCTATCCCTTTCATTCCCCTTTCAGTCCCTCTTCCTTCTCTTCTCCAATGTACTGTAATGGAATAGTTCTCGCTACAGCTCCAAGTGAGTCTCTTCCACTCTCTTTCTCTTCATTCTGTATTCAGACAATGAATGGTACATCCTCTCTCGTAGTAGTGTTCTCTCTATTTCTCCTCCTCCATCAGGTGCTCCTCTTCGTCCAGGATGTTGGGTTGCATTCCAGGTTTTCATCTTTTCAATAGACTCTTACTAGTTATTTGAGATTTGTGAATCCACAGGAGAGAAAAAAATGTTGTATGAAACGGAACCTGTTTTCCCCACAAAGTTGTATCAAGACGGAAATTTTGAAGTGAGGAAGAAAAAGATGAAAATATGAATTTGAATCTTTTCCGATCACACTCGAAGCAGCTCTTTTCGTTGCAAATTGTGAGGAAGAATCATTCATTCCATATAAAACAGTGTGGTCCCCTTACTTTGAATGGATTGCTGACCCTAAGGAACACATGCAGTACTTTGATGATCAGGAATATTACGAGGTTGGTCTATCAACAACCAAAGAGTCATTTATCTTTCTCAGGTTACTGTAGTTCCTTCACCAAGTTCAGGCCATTATCTTGAAGTTCGTAGTGTACTACGACGACTGAAATTCCCCCCAAGAGTACTTCATTCTTTTGTTGTTTGAAGTAATGTGATATTGTTTAGGGAGCTGCTATGTTTCCCCTACACAAGCCAACTCCTTCACAGTACAAAGGACTGTGGGATGCGATGCCTAAGATGTCAGACAGACTAATGGTTGCAGATTCAAAGTGAGAGGAATAGAAGGATACGGTAGACTATATTGTACAGGAACTATGCATTATGTATCAACAAGAATGATGGAGGAGAAGAAAGAATGAACTGGAGAGGAGGAGAAGGTCAGTTGTACACAATATGAAGTATTCATAGTGAGAATATAGGTGCTAATGAGAATGGAATCTCTCCATCGGGGGGTCGAGGAGAAGGAGGATACGGTAATGATTACGGACATACAAGTGGATACGATAGCAGTGCATCTGCATACAATGGGAGAGGAGGCAAAAGAAGAGGGGGATACAGTGGATATAGTGGAGGGTGTGGTAGAGGATTCGGAGGATACGGTAATCAGAATACAAGAGGAAGAGGAAGTTTGTCATGTTTCAATACCACTAAAACCACGTACTTTAGATTATCATTCAGAACAAAACCAGAGAAGTAGCAACAGTCAATTGTTATCTCACAGACACGGATTTCTTGTGTCGACATTCAGAAATATTGAAGAGGCTCAATGGATCACGTATGATAAGGTATGTTGAATCTTTAATTGATCTTATCCTCATTTTTTCCCTTTAGTGTGTGAAGAAGGAACATCCTACAGATGCACCACCATATCCTCATCATCCAACTATTGTTAGAGGTCAGTATGGATATGATAGAATACACAAAGAGAATTAGATGATCGTTTACCACCCACTCGAATTGATCCTCGTTATGGAAAGGGACGATATGCAGTACAAGTACAATTGACAGTACAATTTGGATGGTTGAAAGAGAAGGCGTGGTTTGAACCCCTCTTAGGTACACATAGGACATTGATGGATAAATAGTTTCATTTGAGGAATGATCTCATGTTATGAATCTAAACTGGCACAGATTGTGGAGAAAGTGGACGAAGCGAATCCTGAATGGAAGAAATTGAATGATGATGAAAAGGTTGGTTCTTCTTTTGAGTCCTTTCTATCATATGCTATTGCAGAATGAGACTCGATTACGTGTTTGGGTTGGATTGAATCAAAGAATGAGAATGAAGAATGCGAACAGATTTGGATATCCCACTCAATTTCAGTGGGAGGTAGGCATTGGATGCATTCACTATTGTACTTAAGTCATTTCAGTTACAAGACCTCCATGACAATCTTATATTCCGATTCCAAGATGAAATTGCAAAGGAAAAGGGAGCATTCGAGAATTTGACCCTTATCTAGAACAACTTTTCATCGTTAGATGTTTTATACTTACATTCCGTAACATATACTTATTATACTATTGCAATTATGGTAGGTTTGTCCTCTTTAATAGTGAACAAAATATTTCAAAGCCTTGTACTCACTGGGTTCCCATTGAAGGAATATATTCCAATACAAGTATGTTACGTTTGTTGTCAATGTTGTTTCTACTTAATTCTTGAATAAACGCAATATTTACATCTCTTTGGTCCACGAACTACAGTAATCGTCAATGGTCGATTGAGATATTTGATGACACTCCTCTGCATTGATTGTACGTTTTGTTTAGATCCCCATAGTCTTTCTCGATTGGAAGGATGAATCCTCCCTATGAAGATCTCATCCATGTAAGTCCATTCACTCATTATCAACATACAATTGTCATTCAGGAAATGTGTCATTCCCTCATGGATAAACTATTGTCTTCTCGATATTTGGAACGACTTTGGGTTAATAGAGTGGCTGAGGCTATTGAGGGAGAAAAGGAAGGGAGAAGAGATGGGAGACATATTGAGGGAAAAGAAAGTTGTCATGGCAGGTATCCAACGAACTTTACTGCGCTTGGTCTCTATAATATTATTATTTTAGGAAAAGTCCGTTAACTTTGGCTGTAATTGAGCTTGCGAGTACTGTAGAAGATGCAGTGAGAACATTTGAAAGCAGTGGTTGGCTGACTATGTCCTTCCCTCTTTCTCATTTGAATGATTCAGTTGATTTATCTAGTTGTCAATCAGAAGAAGCATCATGTTCCAATAGAGATTCTGCTCTTTTATTTGATTGTAGACGAATACTCTCAAGACTCGAAAAGAGGAAGGACTCGGAAGAACAAGTACAGTACTCTTGAAACTCTATCATTACCGTATCCATATACAGATTGAAGTGGCAACTCGTCGATTGACTCGATTGGCGAGGACAATGGGAATGAGACTCACCGTGTATTGAATTCTTTGTCATACAGTAATACTTTCTACATTTCAGTCCATATTCAATTGCTAGTTGTATTGTTCTGGCAACTGGTGTGTGTGATATGGGATTCGAGTTGGAAGAGGTTAGTCATTTGAATAGTAACAACGTATCTATTGTTACAGATGTTGTCAAGATTAGGATCGAGTAGTATGGAAGTACAACGATTGAGAAGTACATTGGAGTCACTCAATGAAAATGTTGTTGCCAGACTGAAAGAGGTACATTCTCTCTCCTGCACTTACATCATTTCAATTCCTTCAGCTAACCTCTACTCCTTGTCCTACCGTATCCCGTTCTGCTTCTCTACCTGTGTCGACCAGTAGACGACGACTGCCTCAACGATCTCCTTCTACAGTAACCCAAACTACTCCACTGAGGTAACAACCAGTTGTTATTATATTGTGTACAATGTGTACTTCGTAGGCCTCCACGTTCAAAGGCAGTGAAAGGAATGAAATCGCCTGGTTATCTTCTTCCTTATGAATTGAGAGAAGTGAAGAGTCTTATATATATTTCACTAATTGTGTACTAATTGAGACTCGGTCAAAGTTGCCACGTCGTCCCTCTTCTGCCTCCAAAGACATACGAAATAATAGAGAAAGAGAGAGGAGAAGAAGTGGAACGATGAAAGGTTGAGACTATTTATGACTAGTTTATGGAATGAATGGTGACAGGACATGCACTTGGACCCATTGGAAGGAAAGAAATGATTGAATTGCATAGGAAATGGGATGGACTGTTGGGTAAGAGAATGAATGGAAGGGAAGAAATAGAGGAGGAATTGAGATGCAGAGGGACTATTCAATCGTGCAATGATAGAAGACAAAGAAGGAAAGGCTGCTATGAGGTATTCATTCATTCATTCACATCAACCAATCACATATTGAAGATTGGCACGAGAAATCACTCGAGAAGTACTTCAACAATTGGATTCCATAGAGAAAGAGAAGGGACAATAGAAGAGATTTTATAGAATATGCATTTTTATGTTTCTATTGTTTGTATGTGATAGTAAGGAATACTGCCAAATTGTTGATCTCATTCACTTTTGTCATCTTTCATTATTGTGATTCATTCATTTGTACATATCATCACTTTCTATCAAATGCCAATGAAGTGTCTCCATCTAAGTTGTCACTTCCTTCTCACATCGTGTCATCCTTTCCTTCCTTCTTATATCTAATCTCTCGATCCTCTATTGGATTGACTTCCCTTCATCCTTCCCTTCCCTCCATTTCCCATCGGATATTCTTTGCCATAGTTCTCTCCCCTCCACCTTCACAATGATGGAATATCGCATGTTAGAGAACGATTATGGAGGACTGAGAATAGAGATTGAGGGAGTAGTAAATAGGGAGGGAAGGGGGAAGCCTTGTTAGTCATTCGACTTGTATCTCTTTCACAGAGAGAAGGACTTCTTTTCCTTCTCTCACCCTTATCTTACTCTTATTCTTCTTTTGATGTCTCCTCTCTAGAAGTGGTTAGAAATGGGTAAATATAGCATTTCTCATTCATCTTTATCTCTCACACGGAAAGACCACCGGATCGGTTGTCTTTACTACCAGTGGTTCTAAATCGGTAAATTTGCCGTCATTCCTCTCCGCAGAACAGTTAGCTCACTCATTGATAGAAATCCGCGCGGCGGAGAAGAATGACGACAAATTTACCGATTTAGACCCTTAGTCTTTACGTTCGATAAAAAGAGCTCCTCAGAGACTAGACGAATGAGAAATGTCTTTTACCGACTTAGAAAGCATACCCTCCAGGTCATGTGCATTGTTTGTCATCAGGAGAACATGCATGGAACAACGAGATGGAGACAGTTGTTAGTAGGGAACGGAAGAAGGGAGGAGACACCCTCCCAACCCGCACAATTTGTGTTTCATGATCACTTTATCTCTTGTCTTACGTCAGTACATTTATTCTCTGTAATGTCTCTTTTGTGATGATTGTATGGGAAGGACTCGAAATGGAAAGAGGGGAAGGATCATATTACCTTGCAGAAAGAGAGAATAAAATAGGAAGAGAATATAAGTTGGAGTGAGAGATAAGAGAAACGAGGAGAGAGAAGAGAAAGAGAGAGAGGAAGAGAGAATACTCCCATCTCCGTTGCTTCTCTCTACACTTTCCATTTGTCTGTAGGAATGTCTCTCATTTTCATTTGACGTTCAAATCGATAGTTGTGTTGTATGATTGAGTGATTGTGATAGGGTCACTTAACACTCTTCCAGGTCCATTCCATCCCTTATCATACTTCAATGGGAAAGAACGACTATAACAGGTACATGTACCACAATGAGAAGAACAATCAAATGAGGTTACTTCTTGCATGGCTTTACACATTGCATGGCTTCCATTCAAACAGTTATGAGAGAATGAAACAAAATCCAGCCGGGTTTCAGATACGGGTACACTCCCACTCCCACTGCCCCTTCACTTGAGATAAACATCAATCAGGTGAAGAAGCTCATATTATTGTGCCCTTTTTGTATGAACATGTCATTGATGAGTGTCTTCTCTTCTTTCTCATTCGACCCTTTCCTCTTTCTAATATCATCAATGCATCTCAATATCTATGATCAAACATTCCCAATCTATGAGGTACTCTTGTCTTCTTTTGTCATGAGTGAACTGTTCTTTGTGGGTGGAAGAAGAGTGACTGTGAAGGGAAGAGAAGAGTGTACACAGGAGCTTCTCCCATTCAATGAATCATGCTCACACAGTCTATACAATCACGTCAATCTCATTCAGAATCATCCTGGATCATCTGTGTCACCTGCCTTTTCTGCAGCAGGAAGAAGAGCCCCCACCATTCCTCCTCCACTCCCTCCAGGAGAGTATGCACAGGTACTGCACATACTACTGTTACACATATAAGAAGGTTTATTTCAAATTATCACCAAAATGTGGACTCCATATTTTGGCAGAAGCGATGCCACTTAATCGTTAGTCTGCTCAAGAATCTTGAGATCACATTGCAATGAAATATTTAAAATAACCCACCCTGTATAACAACTAGGGGGTTCATTGTCGTAAATTTGTCGTCATTCCTCCGCGCGGTTATCACGTTTGCTCATAGATAACCGCGCGGCGGAGATGAATGACGACAAATTGACCGTTTTGAAATCCTGATGACAACTGTAACGATATCCTCATTTGTATCCCCTCAGTTGGGCTCTTACCACAGCTTTTGGGTATTATTTCCACCTATGTTCTGTATACAGCCCCTTCTTCCTCCACCAATTCCTCCTCCACCAAAGAAAAAGTACATCCAGGTTTGAGTAAGACAAAAGAGTCCTGTGCATGAAATGTTGACATTATCCTCTGTCGTCCACAGAATTGCATCATTTGAAGTGTGTCTTTTCTTACTTCCTGTCATTCTCATACATTGTCTTTCTTTCATTTCAGCCATCATACAATCCAATGTGGTTGGATAGATTTCCTCGAAGGGAGAATAGAGGAATGTTCAGATTGTGTTTAGTGGAAGCAATGTTGGGAGGTCAGTTTCCCCTCTCTTATTCCCCCTTTCAATACTTCTCAGTTGTTATCTTCGGAGGGGGAATCTGGTGTTATCGTGACACTTCCGACTACTGTCCTTACTATTCTGCTGTATGGACTTCCTCCATTTATCTCATAAACGCTGTTGTTGGCAGTGTGGCAGCAAAGGTAATCGATTCCATAAGGAATGGATACGGTAGTTGATTACAGACTGGGTCTCTGAAATGGTATCTCGGTCATCTTGTATTGTCTCTTCTATCTGCAATGATGTGTGTCATATCGGGTATTCTATCTGCCAGGTATGAATGGGGATAAGTGATAGAAGACATTATTGTGTATAGGAATTGGTCTCTTGTGGGTACATATCATCATCCGCGAGTAGACAGAGATGAGGCATTCTGTCTATTGGGTGAACATGATCCAAGTAGAATCAGTTACATCTTCTCACATATGGACAGATATGACTTCTCCAAGTGTCTTTGGCAACTCAAGGTCAGTCTACAGTAGGACTATTGATTAGACCTTCATTCCAGGTGGGAGTCGCAGTCAATTCAGTTCAATTCGTGGTTGCCATTCTGGAAGGTTTGTTATCTATTCGGTGATACTCTAATGTGTGTTTTCAGTTCTCCTGAACCTTCTCTCAGCATTTTTGTGTCTCAAAAGAACATGCAAGAATCTGTAGATGAATCAGTCTGCGATTCCTTCACTTACAGTATCCTCCTTCTCCACAGACTCAATCACATTGTCATGAGCTTCATTCTGTGTCCTTTCATATGCATCTCACACCATTCAAACGCAATTACTTTTTTGTCAGACAGAGTTTTGTTATTACTCAACATTGTTCACTATAATTATTTGTAAACCATTTGACATCCGATTCAAAGAGATTCGACACCGGTGCACATCTTTATGACTCATAAAGATCAGCAAAGTTCCTCACTTTATATTCAGTTTGTCGTAGGTCGACGCAATCTTCACTTGTTGTCAACGTATTTGCAAAATGTTTTGTTAGGCAATTTCGGATAAACTAATTAGAATAATGTCTACTTCTACGTCTGGAGTGGCATCCAATGCCTACCCTTTTAGGAATATCTGTTTGTGAAGGACAGTTTTCTTCATTTTTGAATTGTCGCAGAAGTAAAAAAAATGAAAGAATATGTTCGAATTTACGCTTACATTTCGCGCTATACGTTTGGTACATTATAATTGTTAAAATTCACCTGCATTTTTGTGTCTCAAAGCAAAAATTAATGTTGATATAATGTTTGACACAACTCTGTCCTTGTAGCTTTCAGACGTTCATACGTGATATCGTACGGAATAATTCGTGTGGGCGGAGCTTTAAACTGCGCGCCGCTAGAAGGTTCGTTCGAATTTAGGGAGAAACAATTATTTTGCTCCTCAAGTTGCTGCAATGATGTGCTTTGTAGCTAGCGTTGAGTAGATAGTGCTGTGATTGGCAGCTCCAGAGTTGTAGCACTAGATGGCTTAATATTCTAACGATTTTTTCTCTCGCGTGGAAGTGTGTAAACCTTTGCATTATGAAATATCTCTCACAATTTTTCACTTGTAGCGACTTCAAATCCTCAACTTGGTCGTTAGACAGGATGGCTGGGCAAGCGCAGCTCATCTTTGATGAATATGGCCAACCGTTTATCGTTATGCGTGAACAGGACAAGCAGAAGAGGCTTACTGGCATTGAGGCCATTAAGGTGACTTTCATCTTTTAATAGATTTGCCTTGAAATTCATTGAAGTGTAAACGTTTGATGTAATTGCAGAGCCACATTCTGGCTGCACGTGCCGTAGCAAACACGATGAGGACATCTCTCGGCCCTCGTGGACTGGATAAGATGCTTGTGAGAAATTTCCTTCCTTCGCCCACTCACTTGATGCTTATTTAGGTGAGTCCTGATGGCGATGTCACCATCACCAATGATGGAGCCACCATCATGGAGAAGATGGATGTACAACACCACATTGCTAAACTCATGGTGGAATTGAGCAAGTCACAGGTAAATGACTTTCCATCTTGATGATCGTTTGATATGTAAATAATTGCACTGGTAAATACCTCTTCGCTTTCAGGATGCACAGATTGGTGATGGAACAACAGGAGTTGTTGGTTAGTTATTTCCTATTTAACACGCAGAGAGAGAGTGAGAGAGAGAGAGAGAGAGCGGGCGGGCGGGCGAGATTGCAGAGGTTGGGGAGGGGTTCGAATTGACACAACGGTTTTCATGAATCTTTATCACTAGTTGACACCCACTAGGAGGGCCTCTGGATCGAATACAAACGTCTGCGCATTTATTGGAAACATTC
This sequence comes from Diplogasteroides magnus, assembly GCA_014805445.1. NCBI lineage: Eukaryota > Metazoa > Nematoda > Chromadorea > Rhabditida > Diplogasteroididae > Diplogasteroides > Diplogasteroides magnus. The sequence continues at coordinate 24,418 of JACMIF010000198.1, read as the reverse complement.
AGAAAAAGTCGAGAAATAGTGGCTATTTTGACCATCGGTATCGATTTCCACCTAGAAAACGTGGTGTACTCGCACGACACCTTTTTCTGGAACATATTTAAGTGGTTTTCTATGGCAAAATTACGAAGAATTGTCGCAGAAGTAAAAAAAAAATGAAAGAGTGTTCGAATTTACGCTTACTTTCGCGCTATACGTTTGGTACATTATAATTGTTAAAATTCCCCTGCATTTTTGTGTCTCAAAACAAAAATTAATGTTGATATAATGTTTGACACAACTCTGTCCTTGTAGCTTTCAGACGTTCATACGTGATATCGAGAATACAGGGATGTTCTATGACGGTGTTTTCTCTGCGGAAATCGATAGAGGGAGTCAAAATATGCATTTGTTCTTCTTTTTCTTAATCTTCAGAGAAAAATTAGGCAAAGGACGTTTGTAATTGGCGAGATTGGATCTAGGGATACTCCAATGTGGGTGTCAACTAATAACAATAAAATCATTATGACGGTTTACAAAAATTACCGATTTACGTTGCGGAATGGATAGATGCTTTCTGGTCATATCCGTAAGTTATTTCGCTATCGCTGCTATGATGGATAATGTCGTTATTGATCTTGTAATCGCTACGCTATTTAAATTGCGATGTAAAGCATCTAGATGCTAGTAATATTGTGGAAAATAAACTATAAAAAAGGACAAGTTCAAGGAAACTTTTTGATGCGAAACGCGCCATTGTGATCAGCGGATTCGATAGAGTCAGGAAGAATATTTCCATTACGATTTGTGAGAAGTGCTGCGGCGGTGGTTTTTACGCTCTCTCAGAGGATCTATAATAAATTGTGTAAAGCTGATGCAGTTGTAAAATCCTCTTGGGAGTCTTAATGAATTTAAGCTTGTTCTGTGCTCTATAGTCAATATGACGACCGCAACTCTTTAATTGGTCCGTTATTATCGTAGCTCATGTTGTCCCGTACAGTATCTAATCGGTCCATCTACCCTTGTTTCGTCTCGTTCCATTCGTCCTCTCTTCCCTTACTTTTGCCCTTAGGGAAACCGGGCTGGAGGCGGGAATGGCACTTCTCCAAGGGAACTTTCACCCTTCTCTTGACTGAACCAGTTATGGTTCCACTGTCACTCACATGCTTCTCTTTCTATTCGTACCCTTTTTGTCTTATTGTTCCTTCTGATCTCCCACTCTCTCCTGCTTGATGTGATCTCATTTTAACATTGATCTTCATAGCATTTGTTCTGTCATGTATGAGTTGATTGTACTTGTCGAACCGCTCTTGTTGTTTTCTCTCTCATATGACTCGACATCTCTATGATGGGTTTGTGTATGGTAGTCAATCTGCTATTCATATAGTCTTTTATCATTCTCTTACTGCTTGTGAGGGATTACGTGTCCCCGTTGAGCTATAGACTGTTCAGTAATGCTCCCTTTGGCAAGTGAGGCGGTAAAGGAGGGTGGGGGAAGTTTGAAGGGAAGGGAAAGTAAGAGGATTTGGCTCACTCTTTGCCATTGGTTGGTGCATTTGAAGTGTGGATGGTGGTTGAGAGGACGACTTGAAGGTCTTGTTACAATGCAAGTGATGGCATGATGAATTCATTCAAATTCCCTCTCTCATTGGTTCTCATTCACAACACTGCAGAGGGTGCGAAGAGAGCATCGATTTTAGCATACAGCTTGGTTTCTCTCGTTTTTCTAACCCTCTTGGCTCATTGAGTTTCTTTCTCCTTGTCTCAACCACTTTCCATTTCATCACCCTTTTCTCATGTTGTTGATCGTCTCTTGATGTTCTTTCATGCCCTTGGGGCCCTGTTCCATTCCCTGTCAACCTTGACGCTTTCACTTGTTCCCTTCCTCTTTCTGTCATCCGACAGGTAATTGTGGTTTGTATTGCATCACAGCATACACATTGCATTCTTTCATCCAAAGAATATATGGTTGTGCAGAAGTAATTAAATGTTTCGTCTCGTCTGCTTGGTTGTCTACTCTATCCAATGTGATTATTAATGGGTGCTTCGTCCATGGTAGATGACTTTCCTTCTCTCTTCTCATTCCACTCTTTCAATTCTTTTTCTCTTCTCACAATGAAAGTTACGTCTACCTTCCATCTTATCACGTGATTAAACTGAAAGAGATCGAAATGTTCCTAACTTGTTGACGATAATCCTTGATTGGGTAATCGATTCAATCGAGCGTGGAACAATGAGTGCCCATTTGCTGAACACATGTCCCATCTTCTTTTTCCCTTATTCGACTATTCTCAACTGATATGTTATCATGACAAACAGATTGTTTATGATGAAGCGTTCGTATATCTCTTGTCTCGTTGCTGTCCCTTGGGGGTACTATCAGTACACTCTTATCCTTATCGTGTGTGTGTGTTCATCGTCACAATTGGCCTTGTCGTCAATTCCTCTTTCTATCATAACGTGTATTCCTGTAGAATCTTGCAATGGTTCACTCGCTCTTTCTTCTGGGCAAGGGACCAATTGTATTAGAAGGGATGGGTGCCTGTCTGTGTCACTTGTAATATCGGGCATCGTCTTTGTGTCTTGGTTCAAGTGAGTCCATTGCATAGTATGGTTGACTTCTCATATCAATGCATTGCTCATTTAGTACAACAGGTGATTGTTGTATGTCTATTCGAGAACAGATGGTTCTGTGCCATTTTGAATGTCTTTCTCATGAGAAATGGATTGGTGCTGCATTGATATTTCATTTCTTGTCGACTCTACTCAGCCAATCTGAATATTGAGTATGTTGTGTGAGAATGGATGGATGTAATGGCACTCTCACTACATTAATGTCATCCATCATCAACTCTTTCTGGATAATCTCAGAATATGAAGAGCCAAATGAATCCCTCCATGTCTCTTCCCCCTTTTCATCACATGATACTAATGGCTAAGCTATGTAGACTGGGAAGGGAGGTCTCGTTCATTCTTGTTCATTTTGTCACTCATTCCACATCCTCGTGATAGGTGGATGAGGATTCGGGATTCAATTACATCATACATTAGATGACCTCAATGAGTGCGTGAAATTAGTTGAAGATGGTACCAGAATGAGTGGAATGAAATGATGAAAGGTGAATGTTGTGGGTGCTCCCTTTGCCTTGTATTCCCTTTCCTCCAATTTCCATCAACGACAAGACCTCATTCTCTTTCCTTTTCCCTCTCTTCTCGTAGACTGAAACACAAGGCAGCCCTCTGTGACGTAGTCGTTTTCTTGCCTCTTTCATTCTCTTGTATCAGAGGGAATAACCTCCCTTTTCCATTCTCTCATCTTCTCTCCTGCTTTTGACACAACCGAATGAAGAACTAGAAGGCAAGGGAGGAAGGGGGCTTGCATGTTTCTGTCCCGTATATCCCTTTCTCTCTCTTCCCTCTCATTCCATCTTCATCTCTTTTCATCACATGCCACTGTGAACACTCCGTGTCTTTCATTCATTTCCTCTTATTCTCTCTTCTGGAGAGGAAAGTGAATACGATTCAATAGGTGGCGCATTTAGTCATCAATGCCTCATTCTCTTTGAGGAAAGGTCATTCTGATGGCTGACATCAGCTCATTTATTCTTTCTTTTTATTCCTTCATTAAAGGAGTATGGATTGTTTAGATGCACTGGGTGGTTCCTATTGTTAAGTGAGTTGGGATGAGAGATCGGAGCTTTGGCCAAATGTCTAACTTTTTGTATTGCAGCTTTTCTTCTTTCCGAATCCATCCTTCTTTTCTCTCACTCACTTCCCTTCTTTCTCACTCTCAGTAAATAGATGATGAGAGTCAAACGAACGCCGTTTCACGTTCAAATTTTTACGACTTCACCCTCTGTCATCCCTCTTCGAAGACAATGAACAGAAATGTTGTTATTTATTTGGTGCTCTCTTTTAGTTAGCTTTCCTAATGATATTTTGCATCGAATTGGAAGAAATCCGAGATGGGCACTTCACGAGAAAACATCAATCATCTTTCCAGTTTACATGTTCCGCTAACAGAGCGCATTATAAATTTTGCGGCTTCCCCCTTTTGAATGATCCCCTACAGGGCTGTTCGTAAATGAGTTTTCGTAAAATTTACGTTTACGAAATTTACGAAGAAAAAAACCAAACAATAGGAAAAAATGAAGAAAAAAAACGTAATTATTTGCAAAAATTTTTCGTAAAAACGTTCGTAAATTTACGATTTACGAAATTTGCGTGAAAAAAATAGTAAATTCGTAAACGAACAGCCCTGGTCCCCTAGTAAATGTCAGTCCGTGCTCATGACTAGTCCCACCACATTCACTCCTTTATCCATTCATATTCGCCATGTTTTTGAATGTTATTAAACTATCAAAACACATATCATTTGTAGACTGGGAGAGGGGGGGGGTCTCCTGCACGCCATGGGTGCTATATTCCACCCATGTCTGCTTGCTCAGTTGTTCTAATATAATCCATTGCACATTGGCAATACACTCACTCAATTGACTACACCATTCTTGCGTACATTTGACAGGGTTTGTATTGGCCATAAGTGCTAACTGGATGGAAGAACCCACCATTGCCTTTCCCTCCCTTGTACCATGGAGAGACAGAAAGCGAAAGAGAGAATCAGGACTTGCCTTCCGTTTCTCTTCAATTATATTCTTCTCTTTTTGCCTCGACTCCTTTTACTCTGCAGTTTGTGTCCCATGTCCATTATGAGATATTTGATATGAATGAAAGAAGACTCACTTGTCTTTTCTTGTGTCTCTTTATCTTGTTTCTATCTGGATGAGAACACATGTGACTCATATTATGGTCGTTCTATTGTCTCCTTTTCTCCCCTATGTGAAAGACAGGAAAGGTTACTTCTTTGGAACGTTGGAAAGTGAAAAAAGGACGTGCGAACAAATAGGGAAGAGGAAGTAGAGGAAATAGTTGTTGCTATATAGTGTTTGCACGAAAGAGCATTCTTCTCCAGAATCACAACAATGGCTATAGAATGAATGGTGTAGATGGTGAAACTCTGAAAAGTCTTGATGCATCTTCCATCACTGTACTATCGTTGTACTCATTTGACTGACGATGTATTTCCAATATTCACTTGTCGGTTATTGAATGAGTGAGTGATGAGAGGCATGGATAGAGAAGCCCATCATAGCCACAGATTATCCTAATCTTCCCTTCGAATAAGATGTAAGCCCATGATTGAAGGATGGAAGTGTTGGTGTGATCATTCATTTGTCGTGTTTCTCAATAAAATGACTAATGAAGAAGTAATCAAGTTATTAGAACCTTGAATATGAAAATGGTTGGATGGAAGAAGCCAGTCTTGTTACATTCTTCTTGATATTCTCTATGACCTCTCTTAGTGGGACACGTCGGTTTGAAGATCCGTCGTGTAGATACAAGTCTCCTTTGGTTAGATGAAAGGTGTCATCTCACTTTCATCTTGCATCCTCCGCCACGTTTCTTGAAGGGTCCCTAATACGGGGTTGGGTTATAGTTGTGTCTGCTGGAGACTCACATGTAGAGTATGCCGCATTAGTTTCGAACTATACGAAGTGACTATATAGGTGTGATAGTCCACCCATATGAGAACTTAAATCATGAACATCTCGAGCTCAAAGTTATACTGGCGGATATGGCAGCCTTTTGAAATTTCACTGTGGAAAATGACGCTGCAAGGGCCAATGTATGGGCTCTCTCGCTCAAGTTCGTTGGTGTGGAGCAGTCGTGTAAGGGCATGTCAAACCGAGACTTGGCTGTATTCTCATTCAATTCCTCTTTTCTAATATCAGATTGGACGTTGATAGCATTTTCATCTCTTTCCATTCTTGCTGCAATAGGAAGCGTGGGAATGTCACTTGTGCATCACTGTTTATATATGCTTGATTGATGATATGCAGAATATGACAGCAATGCCGCCGATGCATCCACTTCCCTTATTGTTCGTCCTGTTACAGTTGTCATTGAAGTGTCCCTTCCCTTCTCTAGTCTTCTTCCCCTCAACACGGTCTCACTATCCCATGCATTGCGTGTATATCTGTCTCCTTCCATCTCTTTCTCTCCTTCATTCTAATCGACCATTATCCTATTTTGTTACCTTTTCATTAATCGATCAAATTATGAGGAAAATGATTGGGTGAAGACATAGAATGACGTGATTGAGTTACTCTTTAGAAGAAGTCAAAAGAGACCATTTGTCTCTATTCCAATCACCTCCTTTCCTTTACCTCTATTTCTCTTCTCTATCCTTACTGCCCTCCCTTGCAGTTTACTCAGGTAGCGGAAAGCGAATGCAATATAGCAAATAGGAGGGGGGGGGTTGGTGAGGGTGGAAGGGAGGAAGAGAATAAGTGAGAGAGCATTGTCTCTTCTATATCACTCTATATGACTAATTGTGATTGCAGTGTTGGCTGGAGCCCTTCTCCAAGAGGCTGAACTTCTTCTAGATAGAGGAATCCATCCAACTAAGATTGCTGATGGATACGATCTGGCATGCAAGGTGAGTACTGTAGGGGACGGGGGCCTCTCTCTCCCTTACCTTGTCGATGGCTTATTTCATGCATCTACTGATTCGAACTCTCATTAATGTGAGTGGTTGAAGGAGAAGATTATCAAGGCAATGAATATGTCACTCAACACGAGTCCTTCACCTTCTAACATTCATCTCATAATCTCTCTTTTCCTATACCCCTCTATTTGTAGGCGGGGCTAGAATGTACATGTTAGAAACCCTTGTTGAGAACTCTTACAATTTCACTAACTGCTGTATCATGTTATCCCAACAACAAGCCTCTTTCTTCTTACCCTCTCCTTTCCCTTGTCCCAATTTATCTCACTTATCTTCTCTTAGCTTGCCAATGAAGTTAGTGGACTTTTTGTGAGAGAGGAAAAGTTTCCCGCAGTTATGAATATGAAATAACCGAGGACTAGCACATTAGATATTCCGTTCTGGAAGTTGTGAGGGAAGAAATGGCAAGAAAAACTGGAAGTATTTATTGGTTTTAGGCATCTCTGGAGACTTTGGACAGATTGGCAGATGAATTCCCATTCGAAGATCGTGAGAAACTGGTTGAAACTGCGATAACTTCTCTTGGATCGAAGATGTGAGTATTGTCTTTTCTCTCTTTCTCATTTGGATTAAGTGTGAAACTGACTTGATGGATGATTGTTGATGATATAAGGGGAAAGGACTGTGTCCATTGTACTTATGTTGTGTCAGGGTGTGCTCATTCCCATTGGAGTCTTGTATCCATGACCACCATTGGACATCTCTCTCTCTCTCTCTCTCTTTATCGAAAGTTTCATCCCTTATGGGGGCGTCTAAGGGAGTCTACTACATACTGCAACCACCAATCTCTACTTGTTCATATCCGGTTGACACAAATTACTACTTTGTGAAGGGCGACTTTCCAAGAGTCAAGCAAGGGGTGTCAATCGTGCGTGGGAAGGAATAAGGTAGAAATGGAGGAGGATGAAGTCGCTTTCGCTTGAATGAACCATGTCACATAAGCAAGAGTAATGTACTGGAAAGGACACTATTTCACTTGTTCATATTTTGGACATTGTTGTGATATGGGTGTGAAGTAGAAGATGATTGATTGTGAGCATTAACTTGTTTCAGTGTCAATCGTTGTATTCGTCAATTCGCTGAGATCGCTGTGGATGCAGTTCTCTCTGTGGCTGATCTCCAGACAAGAGATGTCAACTTCGAACTCATCAAAATGGAAGGAAAGGTACGAATGGAGATGTTGCTATTCTATTGTTGATTGGTCTGAAGAGAATGGATGAATGTAATTGATTGTAGGTGGGAGGTCGACTGGAAGATTCAATGCTCGTCAAGGGAATCATCATTGATAAGACAATGTCTCATCCCCAGATGCCAAAGGTATAAAGACATCTCAAGTAGAGAGTATCTCACTTAACATGTACAGGAACTGAAGAATGTCAAAGTTGCCATCCTCACTTGCCCGTTCGAGCCCCCAAAGCCCAAGACCAAGCATAAGCTCGATGTGACTTCAACTGAAGACTTCAAGAAGTTGAGGGAATATGAGAAGGATACTTTCGAGAAGATGATCAAACAGGTATGCGAGATACTGTAGTTATATGTATGAATGATTGATTATCAGGTGAAAGACTCTGGTGCCACTCTGGCCCTTTGCCAATGGGGATTCGATGATGAGGCCAATCATCTACTCCATCATCATAATCTTCCTGCAGTCAGATGGGTGGGAGGTCCTGAAATCGAACTCCTTGCCATTGCCACCAATGCACGTATTGTTCCCAGGTAATACTGTTCATCACAGAACTACGGTAATGTGATCCCTTTTAAGATTCGCTGAATTGAGTGCAGATAAGTTGGGAAGTGCGGGTCTCGTGAGAGAAGTAACATTTGGAACAACGAGAGACAGAATGATGGTCATTGAAGAATGTCCCAATAACAGGGCAATCACTGTATTCATCAGAGGAGGAAACAAGATGGTGAGGGTGTCAAATGAATACATTCACTCACTTTTACCCTTGAGATGATCGATGAGGCTAAGAGATCCCTTCACGATGCTATGTGTGTTGTACGCAATCTCGTCCGTGACAACCATATTGTATATGGAGGAGGAGCGGCCGAGTTGGCTTGTGCTATCGAAGTGGCCAGGCAGGCCGACAGGGTACGGTAGCCGATGGGGAGGACAAGTAATAAAGTATCCCTGCAGATCGAGGGAATCGAACAGTACTCATTCCGTGCATTCGTTGATGCACTCGAATCTATTCCTATGGCTCTGGCAGAGAACAGTGGACTTCCCCCAATCGATACAGTTGCTGCACTCAAGGTACGGTAAAACGACTACAGTAATTCGCATGCGTGTGATATTTAGGCAGAACAGATCGCGAGTGGCAATCCCCGATTGGGAGTGGATGCACTACACAAGGGAACGAATGATATGCAAGGACAGAAGGTAAGAGGAGAATAAGAGGAAGAAGTAAATGAAGTGATTGAGGTGATTGAGACTCTTGTCAGCAAGAAGGAACAGATCAGTCTGGCCACTCAGGTATCATTCATCATTCAATCTTTATTCTTGTCACTCTTCTTATCTCTTTTTCTATTCATTTTCTTTCTCTGATAACGCTGGCCATCATTCTTGACCTCGGTCCCATCTTTCTCATTAAATGCTTCTTTCACTGGTCAAGCAAAATGCGAACCTGATTGTGGATGAATCATATGAGACCGTTAATTTAATTTTCAACCTAAAGGAGGGTCCTCGTTTTCTCTTGGAGTAGATTTTATAGGCATAATTTTTCAGTTGCATATTTATTTTTTCCATTCAAGACCAGGGATACATGATCCACTTGTAAAAGAGAAATAATTCCTGTTTTGATTGTTTGAAAATCTTATAAGCAAAATAAATTATTGCCAAAAACGACTTCTCCTTTTTGACGGTACACTTGCAATGTTTTCAGACAGTCAAAACATGAATTGCGTCAAAACTGAAAAATTAAGCCCAAAAAGCTTATCTTTAGCAATAAAAATTGTTTTATAAGGGTATGATTGAGGTGGTTCGTATGATTCTGAAGATCGACGATGTTCGTGTTCCCAACGATGACGATAGAGGATATCCCATGTGAAGGACTCTTCCATCCGCTACAATCTCTTGATTCTCATTTCTCTCACAGCTTTCTCTAACAATTCGAGTGTCTCTCTATTGTATTGAGTGATTGTTGATCTGCTTGTTGTTCCCTTATTGTTTTATGTATCTCTTATATCTCTCATGGCTTTTGTGTGCTTGTTATGTTGTGCACTTTGTATCAATTGACTGTTGTTCCTCATTCTCTTTCCATCTGATGAGATAAAGGTCCTTGAATGGTTTCCCCTGTTGTCTTGTCCTGTATCCGTTGTACAAACGGATGAGGTCTCTTGGCCTCTTATCTCACTTGTCACAGTCTTACACTTCACCCCCTCATTCCCATATCTCCTTTCTCTATCTTCTATCACTGTCATTCTATTGCAGACATCGTATCCTCGTATGCCGCGTCTGCGGCAGTGAGGGATTACGGCAGAAGAAAGTGCAGAGACGGAATGATGTCTCTTGTCAGTTCAGTCCCTACCACGGATGCATCCAAGAACGTTAGTTACTATTTGATTTGTTTGGATAGTGTGGTTAGCGAATGTTTGTGACAGATCATTTAGTTGTCTTCCTCTTTTAGCTTTGTCTGTCTACTCTTGCCATTCCCTTTCTCCATCTCTAATCATGGTTGAACTACTGACGTCATGTATTTTATCAATCTCACTCCTTTCTCTTATGCCGCATTCGCTTTTCATCTCTGTCTCTCGATAACAGGGGTCACATGATCCATTCTTCACTTACTTCCAAAAGGTATATTCATTTCAGAAATCACTCATAAGTGAAGGAGGAAGTGGAGGTGGGAGTGGGGAGAATTCAGCAGATCCCCTCCAGACTCCTCGAGTTATATTCCCCTCTGCAGGTAATTGATTGTTGTTTGTATTGATAGTAGAATAGAAATGAGTGTCCTTGTGTTATCCCCTTGAATGGAGTGTGGTTGCTTCCCCCAATTGCCTTGTTTTCCTTTGTTTTTCCCACTCCTGCTGTGATCTCATCAGTAGTTAGTAGCTTCCGATACGGCGCAAGATAACGATGATAGCAGTGCATGAATGACTGTTATTGCGTGAGAGTTGACTGCGTGACAGCCCTTGTCTCAGCATCGACGGTACTGGACGACTCTGTGGTTCATCGACTGATCTTCGAAGCGGCCTCTGCCCCGTCATCTGCCAGCATCTGTGAGGATTGAATGAAAAGAGAGAGAAGAAGTTGATTTCTCTCTCTTTTCTGCTCTTCATTTTGTTTGCAAGTATTGTAGTTGAGTGGATGAGACTACAGTATGCTAACTACAGTATGCCACATTGAAAGCTTTCATTCATTCTCAACTTGCATCGTCCATCTATTCACTTGAACACAGTGTAAATTCTGAAAGACGACGATGATTCGAAATGAAAGAGGCTGTCTCATTCACATTTCCCCTTTGTCTCTGCGTCATTGCTTATAACATTTTTTCTCGCATGCACTATTCTGATTCTTGGAAACGTAAGATCTGTAGTATTGATTGTCTCTTGATTCGTTCTTGTTATCTTTCATTCTCAATTGCAGACTTCCCATCTACGGCAGAACTTATGATGCCTACAGCAGAGACAATAAGGAAAGCCAATCCATTCGATCTATCATTTGGAAAAGCCAATCGAATGATTGGGGCTGCAAGTGCTGCAGCCAAGATGAGTAAGTGGAAAAGGAAAGAGAATAGAAGGGAAGAGGATATTCAGACACCCCCAGTGATGGAAGTGCATTCATACAACGAGGAGCAATCTCTCAACAGGCTCTACTGCAACAGAGTGGACTTATTCCTGCAAGTACAATGGGTCAGAAGAGTACTGTAGTACTGTATTGCAATAGGACACTGCAGGTATTTCATCATCAACTGAGTCTCTGACTCTCCCCACAAGTTGTTCTACTGCAATGGCTGATACAGCCTCTTCTTTCCTCTCCAAACTGCAATTGCCTTCTTCTCTCAATCATTCACCCAATATCTTCTCCACTGTGGGACTCTTGGGGACTGATGGGAATGAGAATGCATTGAAAGTGAGAAGAGAAGAGAGAAGAAGGGAATGAAGAGAGTCATTCAGACTGCAGACTTTGCACGTCTTGTTCAACAAATGAAGGAATCTGGAGGACTGAGTACACAGAATTCACTGATGGGAGGGGATTCGAGTGAGTAGAATGGATTAGTGAATGAGAAAGAGGACAAGTGTCTACAGGTTCAAATGCTGCCCCCAAGACTGCTGATGTACTCAATGCTGTCATTGACTATCACTTGCAGAGACAACAGAACAATCTTGGGTAGGTGAATGCATTGTGAGAGAGCTTATCAGTCAAAGGGAATAGTAGACTGCTAAGGACAGTGATGTCATTCATTCATTCCTTTCAGTTCTTCCCTCTTTAACATGCCAACCCCTGCTGGATCAGCTCCCAATTCAGCCGGAGTCCTCTCTTCCCTTACTGGTCCCACTCCACAGGTAATCACTCCCTTACTTCCCTTTTCATTCCTCTTCTCAGGCCATCGCCTCAGTACTGGCATCAGTGGCCTCTTCCTCTCATACCCTCTTCCCTACTACAGTACATGGACAGCCTTCCCCTGCATTGGGTGGACTGAGTCCGAGGGAGTTGAAGAAACTCTCCCCTAAGGTCTTATTGGACACTCCATCCAATGGTCAGTCTACTCTACAGACTGTATTGCAATGATTTGTCCCCTTTAGGTATTCATCCTTGTGTTTCTTCTATTCCTTCAACATCATGTCATTCCACTCTTCCGTCCACTTCATCTATTCCTCCTCAAACTCTCCTCACTGCTCTTCAACAACAGCAACATCAGCCTGTTGATCCTGCTGCATGGGATCCTCACGATGTTAAACCTATTGTATCAGGAGCATCGGTACGCTTATTTTCTCCCTTTTCAATTAATGTCGTAGTCAAATAGCCATCTGAATATTATTCATATGCGAATTTTTAAGGTTATATACGATGAGGAAACGAGCAGAGTAATGGCGAATGCTCCTGTTAGATCATATGGAGGAATGTCTGAAGGTGGAATGGATGGAATAGGTGGACCACGAAGGTACGAGTAACAAAGAATGATATGCAGTAGATGAAATGATTACAGTAACGACAGTTGTGCCAGTTCTCGGAATAGTACTGTAGGAGGAACAACTTCCACTCATCATTCACTACATGGATCAAGTGGAAGAGGAAGGGGAAGAAGTACTGCTGATATGCCACCAGATGAAAGGAGACAAACTATTCTGGAGAGGAACAAAGCAGCTGCTGTCAGGTGAGGAAGGAAGAAGAGGGAAAGGAGAATGAAGGGATATTTAGATATCGAAAGAGGAAGAAGGAAGAACATGATGATATGATTACAAGATGTCAACAATTGGAACATGAGAGATCGAGTATCATGGTGAATTAGTAATACCTTTTGTTCTTTTCATTCTTGTCTTGTTGACACTGTATACTAAACGTGGTATGGTTGATAGATTCTTCAGACTCAAAATGCTGTTCTACGAAGGGAGATCGACAGACTCAATGCAGTCGTGAAGGAAAGAGAAGGAAGATGTCATTGTCTACGTGGAATTGCCCTTCCAAGAGAATTGAGTGAACGTCCACCAGGAGACACCGAAATACTTGAACAAATCTCTGTTTATCCCACAATGGCCTCATCAATGCCTAATCTAATGAATGGTCTTCATTCATTTGGTGGTTCTTCTGGTCCTCTTGCAAAGAGACCTCTCCATAAGATGTAGATGATTGTCTTTATTCCTTTCTTTATCCTTGATCACTCAGGTATTCTTCTCCAATGACCACAATTCATCCTGAGTAATCATTCATTGTACATTAACATGAGCCATATTGGCATTGTTGCCGTTGTCTCTTCCCCGGTTGTCCCGTCTAACCCCATCCGGTGTTTATCCCGCTTTTCCTTTCCTCATTCACATTGATCTCATCAATCTTACCGTATATCTTGTGTAGATGTAATCAATAACATTGCGTTTTGTTCATAATTGATATTCATATTATGCTTACACTTTTCCACTAGATTGTAATACTTTTGTATGCTAACACAGACGAGATTCTGTTGTAACTAACTATGGTAGTATAGTATTCAAGTTATTTGATTCCTTTATCCATTCCTCATTCTTTTGTTTTTCTTGAAAAGAGACATTTATTTGAGAATGCCGTGTAGAGTAGATTTGAAGTATTAGTAGATTGGTGAAAAGAGTACATAAGACGCAGTCACAACATTCCCCCCCCCCTTTGTTCTCACGGATCAATGCTTTCCTTTCCCACTCACTAGTCAATCCATCCCCTTCCCTCATTGTAGCTATTTCACAAGTATTTGTGGATGTCCCATTGTAGAACTCTCTAGATGTTCATCCTTCCTTCTCCGCATTTGTCTCTTGACTCTCCTTCCCCCAGATTGTTCAACACAGAGTATTGTCCCTGCACCTCACTCCTAGTCTTTGCTTGTAGTCTGTACATTGTTCACCCCCTCAATTAGGTATCAACCGGTGTCCCTCTTCACCACTCGATCCGCCTATATGCACACATTTTATACAGTAATAAACTGAATCATACTCATGCATACGGTACGAGATGAGACAAAGAAGACGTTGAGAGCGTCAGAGGAATACTTGGAAAGTGAATGAATGATTGAAAATGGAATATAATGAGATGGTGAATGTGAAGAAGGGAGTTCTTATTACTTGTGATCCTGCATTGAGACAACTACTCATTCACTTAGATGAGTCTCGTAGTCTTGGATGCAAGTTCATTATAAAGGTCTGTTATGGGATACTGTAGGAATATTGTTTCGTGTCAGGAGTTGGATGAGACTCATCTCTTTGTGGATAAGGAAATCGAAGATGTTCTGGAGAAGAAATTGGATGATATTATGGAGGCGATGAATCCTGAGAATACAGAAAAGTAGACAAGATTAACAAATGTACATTCATCACTATATACGGTTCATTTGTTATTTATACGTTGCTGAATTGGACGATAAAAGGTGTTTTTGGCTATAAGGGATTTCTGAATGTGCAGATGTTGGTATATTCATCGCGTATTTCAACAGATTACTGGGGGAAAGAAGTGGATGGGATGGACGTGTCCCAACATGATTCTTTCTTCCATTGTGTCTACAGGTGGTCTCTTCCCCGGGAGTTCTTCTTCTTAGGATCTCTGCACAAGGGAAGGGACTTGTGAGTCAATAACTCTATTCTATCTCATATGAAGACCATTCAGACCGATGGAAGTTGAAGTGAAGAAGGAAGTTGAAGATGAGGAAATGCAACCAGAGACATCTAAGAGAGGAGAAAGGACACTTGGGAAGACTGTTAACAAGAGAATGAAGAGGAGAGCTGAGATAATTGTGAGTGAGGGAGATGATAGAGGATGATATTGAGTGATTGAGACTGTAAGGAAATGGATAAGTGCGAGACCTGGACGATCATCTGCAAGTAAAGGTAAGAAGGAATGAGGAGAATGAAAGGGACGAAAGAGATTGAAGCAGTTGGATGGATGATGGAAGGAAGAGGAGATCATAATGGACAATTAAACAACTTTGTTTGTTCTCATATATATTGAATATGATTCAATTGCATTCAGAGTGACTATATGAGATTGAAGAAGGATAAACTTCTTCATCAGGTCAATGTTATCAGCAGGTTACAAGAGTAATTGTCTATCTGATCTATTCTCACGATCAGACTAACAACCAAATCACAAATCTTCGAGGGAATATCAATATTTGTAAACGGATATACAGGTGAGATTGTGTGTCTTTTGTGATCCTATTTCCATACTAGTCCCCTCTTCACTTCAACTTCGAAACATGATACAAACACACGGGGGAGAATTCCATGTCTACTACGAACCTGGGGTTACAACGTATACGGTAGAACGCTACCGTATCCACAAATGAATGAATACTCTAGGTGGCGTCGGATATCGCTGTTGTTAAGAGAAGTGCAATGCGAAAGGGCGAAAGAGTTGTGAGACCGAATTTGATAGTCGATTCGTGAGTGATACAGTAGTGACTTGTGTACGGTTCCTTTCTTTGATTTCAGACTTGGTGCGGGGAAACTTCTGGACGATTCTCGATATTTATTGTTGGAAGATAATGAAGAGAAGAAAAACACGAAAGGGACATTAACTCAAATAGTGAAGAATGCAGAGGAGGAAAAAGTGGAAGGAGAGAAAGATCACGTGAGGAAATGAGAGCGATTCTGGGGTTAAGGACCACGGATATTTGCGCCACAATGGTAAAATGGACAGATACGTCATGCTTGCTTCAAGTTTCTATTTACCATTATAACACAGATATTGATGTCGCTGTTGTCTTTCAGGTGGTAATGGATGCACGTGATGATTCATTCATTGATGCATACTATGCACGATCACGTCTTCATCTCATTTCAACCCTCGCACAGCAAATGAGAGACCATGTTGATATCGATTGGGATCATCATACAGTATCTACTGTAGGTATCATCACTTCGTGAGGAAGAAGTTGACTTTTCTGAATGTCATCAAGAATTGAAATTGGCCATGAGAATGGAAGAAGGAACAAAGTGAGACAATAATAAGACTGAATTCATTTCAATCAATCTAATTGAGAAAGCTTCCGGATGGTGAAAAGTGTGTATTCCATATAGACTTGGATTGTTTCTTTGTCTCAGTTTCTCTTCGTTCTCGTCCAGAATTGAAAGGGAAAGCAGTTGCAGTCACTCATTCATCTGTATGTTCCCTTCTCATTGTCTATTCTCATTGAATGAAAGGGTTCCCGTGAAAGAGGAGGATTCTCTGAAGTCGCTTCATGTTCATATGAGGCTCGTGATGCAGGAGTCAGAAATGGATGTCTGGTCAGTTGTACATTCAAACACTACTCTGTCATGAACATTGGCGCCATAATGGTGAAAAAGACGCTTACGCCGTGATAATGATGATAACAACCTGTCGATTTCACCATTATGGCACAGTTATCTTTTCCCCTAGTGTCATTGTTGTACAGGTGCGAGATGCACTCAACAATTGTCCCCATCTGGTATGTATTCCATATGAATTCGATGAATATCGTCAAGTGAGCAAATGTATCTATGACATTGTTGCAAGGTAAGGGAAAGGGAATGTTCATTCAATCTTCTTCTTGAGATTCACTCGTGATATTCGTGCTGTCAGTTGTGATGAAATGTACATTGATGCCACTCAATTGTGTCTCAATGGGACAGATCCCCTCGTTGTCGCAAATGTCATAAGAGAACACATTCGAAATGGGACTGCATGTGCTGCAAGTATAGGAATAGGTAAGGGAATGGAGTCAATCCATGTTTCTATTCCCTTTCAAGGACCAAATCCACTCGTTGCTCGTTTATCAACACGAATTGCCAAACCAGATGGAGTCAAATGGACTCAACAATCTGAAGTCAAAGACTTCCTCGCCTCACGGAAGGTGGCATACTGTAGATACTTGGCCTACGGTATGTTGTAGATATGTGACCTTCCTGGTGTTGGATATTCCACGATGCACAGATTGAAGGAATCATTCGGGGATATGGAATATTGTCGAGAGTTGCAAGTGAGAGAGTCATTTCATCTTGTTGTCATACTGTATTCATTTGAGATGATCGATAGGGCAACATTGGAATCTGGAATTGGAGTGAAGGGAGGGTCACAAGTATAGTGTATTCATTGATTGTCTCTATTGTCTCCTCTCAGTTATATCGTCTTTGTCGTGGTATCGATGATTCTTTTGTACTAAAAGATTCCATTCGAAAGTCTGTCTCTTGTGATATCAACTATGGAATACGATTCACAAAGGTATGCATACAATTAGATGAAATGAGTGAATGGAATATTGATTGAGGAGGCAGAACTTCACAAGTTTCTAGGCAATCTGGCCGTTCAATTGGAGAAGAAACTATTGTCTGCCAGAGTGAAAGCAGGGACAATGACAATGAAAGTGATGGTAAGGAGAGTGAAGGGAAGGGAATGGAAGGGATTGCATTGAAGGTTCGATCATCTGATGCACCAGTGCAAACAGCCAAGTATCTAGGACATGGAAGATGTGACACTCATAACAAGTGAGAAGGGAGAAAGGAAAGGGAGGACAGGACATGTTCAGATGTGTACGACTCAATCCTCCATTACAAGACAATAAGATATTGTGTGAAGAGGCAATCAAACTCATGAATCAAATCAAGGCTCCAATAGAAGATCTCAGAGGAGTGAGAAATGAAGTGAAAGAATACATTAGAGAAGGATTGAGATTGGAGTTCAATTGACTAAACTTGTACCCATCTCATCTTCCAATGCAAAGTGTACTGTCAATGGAATAAGCAAATTCTTTGCTCCAGTGCTGAAAGAAAATGAAGGAGAAGGAGAGAAGGAAGGGATGGAGGAGGGAGAAGAAGGAGGAGAGGAAGGAGAAGGGGAGGAAGGAAGAGAAGAAGATGGTGAAGGTGGTGGTGGAAATGAAGATTTGCAACAAGAAAGAATAATGAGAGAATTTGAAGAAAGAGAACAAGAAATGAATACAGGATTCAGTGAGGTTAGTGTCAAAATGTGAATGGAAGTGATTGATACACTCAGCCTGTCTCCCTTCTTCGTCCCACAATATTCCCAAGTACTCGTTATTTGTTTGGAAAGACTGATGACAAAGGACATCTTGGACAACTCATGACTCAAGGTTCGTTCTTTCATTGTTCTTGTATGATTAAACAGTTGAGATCCCTCATTGACTTCCATTCAATACATTCTCTCCCATTCACTTTCCCTAATGGAAAGTGGTCAATTGTGTAAACTCAAATCATTGGTATTGAATATGGAGAAGTGAGAATGAGATGAAGAATGAGAACAATCAACCCTTTAGGTTAATGACATACGAATTTGCTGAAGGATGGATATTGACTTCAAGACTACTGTGGTCGAAGGTTCGTCAAAAGAAAGAGGATAGTAGTCTCAAGTTAGTTTAGATAGAGGAGATCGTCTACAAGAGATATGGAATCACTTTTGACTTAATGGAGACAATACCAAATGGGATTTATAATTGGAATCAAACGGAATATTCTTCTGTAGAAGAAGAAGATTGTGAAAAACAAAAACTTTAAAGGATAGAAGGATAGAATTAGATGACTAACTTTCATGATTCTTGTACCATTCGCTCTTGCCATTTTTACTGTACATATAATAATCTCTTTACATTAATACTTAATAAGTTTGTACTATTCAAAATAAAATATAAATGATGTGCAAATATGCCTATACAAATAAAACTTAAGTTTATCTCTTGTATCTCAAGAATTGTAACAACGAACATTATGCATAAGTTCCATGAGTGTCTTCCATTTCCTCTACTTCCTTCTTGACACACAACATCTCCTTCTTCTGTCGTCTACAATATGTTTCCATCTCCATTCTCCTCATTCCCTAACCTCTCTCTCTTCTTTGTTTTCTTCTTATCCATATGTTCCTCCTCTATCTCCTTTCCATCCTTATCATATCTCAACCCTTCCTTCCTTCCCTTCCTCCCCTTCCCTTACTTGTGAGTGTGTCCTGTCAGTAGTGCATGATCTCTCAGGTCATCGCAGTCTTCAAATGAAGCACTGCAGAAATGGCATCTTCCCCTCTTCTGAAGAGAGAGATTGGATGGTGATGGGTGTACTGTCTACATTGTGTCTCTCGATGTGTTTAGTGAGACTCCATTTGGATGAGAGTCTCTTCCCACATACTCGACATATGGATGCACTTACTGATTGACACATATTCTGAATGGGAAGATAATGGAGGAAAGAGAAGGAGAATGACCTCGGATAGATGAACCTTCATGTCACAAAACAACTCGATCTTCAATCCACACTTGGGACAAGGGGAAAGACATGAAGGAGGAGGGGGAATGGAACGACTCAAGGAGAATACAAAAGAGAAGAAGGAAGGACTCACTTAATAGGAGGAGGAAATGGAGAGGACAGATTGAGTGAAAGAAGTGATGGAGGACGACCATTGCAAGGTGAAGGCATTGCAATGAATCGACCATCATTCACTATTCATATACAGTAATCTCAATATAGTACACAATCATACCGATAGGAGGCAATGGAGAAAGGAACGAAGCGATCATGTCATTGTCCAATACGGAATGAGGATTAGGAGATGACAATGCAGTGGTCCCATCTGGAATGGAGAGGGATACGGTAGAAGAAGAGAAGATACAACTAACAATGGAGATCGACATCCTCTGTCATTGATGGGAAATCTCGTTGAGAAACGGAAGAATTCTAAAGGAACGATTGAATGAGGAATGAGAGAATAGTCTCACTTCATGTAGAATGTTATCACTCCCAGTTACTTCTCCTTCTTCTCTCAATTCAATCTTCTTTTCTTCTTCTTTCTCCTTCATTTTCCTTTCATATCTATCAACATATTCCTGTAACATTGTATTCTCCCCCTTTATCCTCTTTTCCCTTTACCTTCATTGAAGGAACATGAACCATTACAATCCTTCGTTGATTCCATTCATTCTCAACACAAACATACACAAATCATTCATATCTTCTCTTACTTCATCCTCTTGTAGAAGGGGAAGGGCCATCCATTCATCCATCTTATCTTCTCTCAATCGTTCATTCGAAGTGTACCATACCTCAATCGATAATGGGATACTGTAGATGGAGTACAGTACCTTCAAATGAGGGGATACAATGTGTGAGAGTCTAATCTCTTGTGATTGACTCTCATCTGTGGGTAGTCTCCTCTTCTTCCCTGTTGAATCTCAATAGAATAGTCTTAGTGTATTAGGGGGATGAATACCTGTACAAGTAGTCATGGATGGACGACCAGTCACAACTATTCACAGAGGAAAGAGTGAAGGAAATGCAAATGCAAATCATGATTATAACACATTTATTCAGATTCAATCAATAAACAATAGATAGCTTGCATATCCTTTTGACTATTCAGATTAATCTAGACATATTTCTCTCTAAATTGAATCAAATGGCAAATGGAAAGAGTGAACGGAGCAAATATAAATCACGAACTCATCGATAGATCATATAAAATGGAATACTTCAAGAATTAAATGAGAAAAAGAACGGGAGAACAAATATGAAAGAAGAAAAGCGTATCTTGATCGTATTGATTGATTACTGTAGGACCAGTCCGATGTCATTTGCAGCCATCTCAGGACACTTCCAGTTGTACAAGTAGTACTGTAGATTTCCATCTCCGATTCCGAACTTCAGATCTTCCAGAACTTCCTTGTTGTGCATCAGATCCAGTGCATTGAAGACATCAAAGCCGATCTGCAATCTTCCCAAACAACTCATATACCGTATCCCCCCTTCCCATCAGGAATCATAACTTGCCTGATTGGCTACAATGAGCGCATCACTCATAAGTTGCTTGAGAGGAACAGAAGTGGCTACTGTGTAGTACGAGTAAGCAGCACGAATGGTCTTGTGTTGAGGATGCTGAGAGATACTGTAGGATACTGTACAAAGATATGAACTGACATTCATGACAGACGAGGGAAGAGAGTAGAAGGACACCATGTCAGTAATCTTTCCTGCTGTCTGAAATAGAGAAGAATGAGGGGATGAAATAGATAGGAAGTGACCTCAACGACGAAAGTGTACACAACATCTTCACGAGGAAGGAAGATATGCTCGAATTCCTATAATGTACAAATCATACTAATCAAAAGGAAAAGGGGGAAACCTTTCTACTAAAGATAGGGGCGAGTTTGTACTGTTTGAGATGATTGACAAGAAGTTGCCATGTGGCCTGTAGATCCTTCTTCTGAAGGGGACGAAAGCCCTCACTCTTCGTTGTCTAAACTCAAGTATTGAATGCAATAGGAAAGGAAGGGACAGACATCAGGCAACTTGTACAATTTCATCGTACGAGCCATAGTCATCTTTTGCCCCAAATGGGAGAAACGACATTCGATTAGCTTCTTTGGATTGAGTGAACGATGATAGTATCTGAATGAGTCTCTTACTCTCTTCTCTTCCATTGACATACCTGCACACAGCAATTGGTTTGGGTATGACTACTCCTGCAGTATATGCAGCCTGAGAGAAGATGGAATAAGAATAAGAGTCATTGACTCACTTGATAGATTCCCTTTAGATTGACTCTTCGTGTTATTTCACGAATGAGAACAGGAGCAAGTCTTTTCGATCTGCACATCTCATTCTCATTACTCTTCATTCTTTCACTCATTCACCTCAGTTTCTTGTGAACACATAGGAAATTGATCTCCACCATCTTCTTTTCCTTATCCCATATCTTCACTGTCTGAATACACTGCCCTTTCCTCCTCATCCTCTACTATTTAAACCTGAGGAATGGCAGAGATGAATCCAACCAGAAGTCTATTCTTCGTAGCACGAACACCACAATGCCACTGACTCAACCATCCAGGAACCAGAAGAGACCTGAAGGGAGACTAAAGTTGATGGACAGCACATGACAGACCATAGAAGGAACTCTGGAGAATAGTCGAATCTGAACATGTTGTCGTCATCTTCCACATAGTTCTCAGTCAACAGATGGTACAATTCACGAAGTTGAGCCTCATCCTCAACATAACGATGCAAGAGATGTACAATCTTGTCTTTACCTTCATGTCAATGTCGCTCCATTCGAATTGTTCTGGAAGAGCGTATGGCTCTTGGCGCAGCTCAACTTTGTTATACACACCGAACACCATGTCATCTTACCTCATTGATGGGAGTGTCTGGCACAATTGCCTCATTCGCAGTTATTTCATCATCTCAATCATAATCATCACTGGTGAACATCTAGAACAACAAACCAAAGTTGGGCACGGGTTGCGTAGACCAGAACGCGTAGCTCTTCTGTTTAGCAGTAGTGAGATCTCTCACTGCACCAGATCCACCCGCTTCCATTGACATTCGTTGTAGTTGTTGTGCCAACATGTACGCCTGCTGATATCAACTCATTTATTCAACTTATATTGTCCCAATTTTACTCCCTTATGGTTTGCACAAGTACATAACTAAGAAACCTTGCTCATTTCGATCGTCTGAGACACTCCTGGCTCCTGTCGTTCTTGATCCTCTTCCGGCACTCCATTTCCATTCTGTACTCCTTTGTCCTCCGACATTTCCCCACCAACTCAGCACTACGATCTTAAAATCGAATATTTGTCAAATTTATACCCTTAAATCGTATTTGTTAACTTTCACCGTAGATTCACGAGCGCAGACAATTATGTAGTATGTAAAATGTATGCATTAGTCAACAGATACAATTGAAAACAACAATAAACTGAATTGAATTAACAAAAATCACGCGATCCGTAAAGATTTAGCGACCGTAAAACGGTACTTACAAAGTAGAACGAAAGAAAGCTGGGTACGGTCGCACGACAATTTCTATTTTTCACTAGACCTCGTACGAGACTTCATTAGGAGAGCAGAGAGCAGTGTATAGAATAGAAGTCGAGTGGTTATTAGATGGGGAGATCTGTGAATAATGAGAGAATAATCTCATCCAGACCATTTTATAGTCGGTTTTCAATGAGAAGTTTGAGCAGGGGTTTTTGATTAATCTGTAGAGTTTAGGGGTTCTAAGTCGGGAGTAGAGTGCATTCTTCGGTTGTCTGATTCACGAGGAGCGGTTGTCTGTCGTATGAATGAGACAACAGCTCCTCGGGAATCAGACAACAGACGAATGCACTCTAGTCCCGATTTAGAAACCCTAGTAGAGTTGTCGTCATTGTTCTCCGCAGAGCGGTTATCTCTCTCCCCTGATGAATAACAAAGAGGCGAGGAGAATGACGACAAATTTAATGATTTGGAACCGCAAGTAATGAATGCACTGTCTACACTGAATGTCAATCATAGCGTATTCATCTCCAGAAAGATATTTAAAGAGGATCATAGGTACTATGTATCATCTCAGATTATGATGGTAGTACGTCTTTTATCACAGCCTTCACATCATCTTTTCCTTACAAGCTAATCTCAAATCTTGTGCGTAACTCGGCGTAATTTGCGTCAATCTGAGTGGAAAGGGTGATTAAATGGATGATGATAGACTCATTTCATCCCCCTTCCATCGACACTTGTCGATTAATTTGAAATATGATCTGTTGCATCAATCGTTACATAGTTCATTTCATGGAAAGTATTCGACCTTTCATTCGACCTTCTGCTGCTAACGTCAAAAATAACTGAATAAGATTACATGAGAATATATTTAAATGTTGAGATGTATTTGAGTGTCTAGTGATGAATGTAAAAATATTTTCTTTCCACGTGCTCTGTGATATTTCCTTCCATCTGGCTTCTTCTGATTCATTCAATAGCATACATTTGGATGAAGATTATTCGAAAGGTCTCTCATCCACATTTAGCCCATATTCTAACGTGGCAATCTACGGAATCTCATTTCCCTTTGGTCAGAAATGCTGAGGATTGCACAGGTTTCTCACGCAAGCTGAAAGAATCTGACAAATGCGAAAGATGGATGGAACAATTGAGACGAGTCTGTCTAGGTCAACCAACATCTTTTATCAGACATCTTCTGTAAGACTGGACCTCCCAGGCATATCCTTTGCACAGTTTCTCAACTTTAGGTCTCCGAATTGGCTGAAAACTTGGTTTTAGGGTAAATCGACTCCATAGATCACGAATATAAGGTCCGTTTGACATGAAAAAATTTCGTTGCCTCAGGGCATGAAATATAACCGAAAATTCGTCAAAAATAGGTGAAAAATCCGATCTGTAAATTTGATGTGGCATTTAAATTGTGGTCCCTAGGGCACATAATGATATAAAAATGAGACCTGTAACTTCATATTGAAG
>JACMIF010000197.1:42632-53137 GCA_014805445.1 Diplogasteroides magnus | reverse complement strand
GGGGTATGGACGCCCTTCTTTCATCCTGACACCAACCTCTCTTAATCCATCACTAGACACAATTTCATGAATGGGATAGCACAGGCAATCTTCACTCTTGGCCAGACAACACTACCTCCCATCTCCGCGGTCGCTTCACGCCGCTTCACCTATGCACGGAATTGCTGAGCTGCCTCCCGCATGCTTGAGCAGTGTTGCTTCGGGAATGGGGAGTCATTTGTCGCCCTTCCTCTCTCTATTGCCGTTGTCTCTAAGCACAGACACCTTGTAGCTTCTCTTCTCCCTTGCGCACAGCCAATGTTTCCTCACCTCTATCAGGTGATATCTTGTCAAAACGATAGTTCTTGTTATGCAATTATGATTCTTGTGTAAGATTTGCTCTGATTGTTTTTTTACCCGCGCTGTGAAGCATTATCAAAATGTTTGTTGTATCTTTTGCTTCAATACCTCTATATCAATTATCAACTGCAGTATGCTTAATGTATCATGTCCTGACGATTCTAAAATATTTAACTCTTCATGCAAGCTCAAAAAATCGCCTCTCGTCTCTTGGTTGTGTCAATCTTCAATTTAAAAA
Source organism: Diplogasteroides magnus (assembly GCA_014805445.1). Classification (NCBI taxonomy): domain Eukaryota; kingdom Metazoa; phylum Nematoda; class Chromadorea; order Rhabditida; family Diplogasteroididae; genus Diplogasteroides; species Diplogasteroides magnus. The sequence goes on along the minus strand of JACMIF010000197.1, from coordinate 52,560 downwards.
TTTTGTCATATCATTACCGAAGTCCTAGTGAATAGATATGCTTCTAGGAAGACCAAAGAGTTTAGTCATGTTTCTTTGAAGATCCGGCTACGAGCTACGTAACCATGCCATTTCTTCCTCGACTTACGTCAGAACATCAGGGACATTATCTAAAGACTTTCTGTAAAACCAAGACTAGGTTTCTGGCGATCAGTTCGCATCTTGATGCCACTGTTATTGCTCTGATATGTGGTTTCCCGCAGACCTCGGAACCAAGTGTGTCTCCACGAATTCTGGTCACGTTTTCCGCTCTGGTTTGCCATTCAAGTTCTCAGCGAAAAACTGGGCTCAAAGGCTATTCATGCATTCTGCCCTCTCTATTCTCTTCCAAGCAGTCGTCTTCGACCTTGAGAGAACACCGCTTGGAACGAGAATCGGGTGGGAGTAGAAGTCCCGTTAGAGACGCACTAAGTCAAACCCGTGACATCGTTTGACGAGTCTACGCATTGTTTTTGCAAAAAAGATCATTAGTTACGTAGCTACGCGCTCACTTGCAAAACAATGTCGACGAAACGTGGGCAGCTCATTCCTGACAGTGCTCTTGAAACGTGAATTGAGTAGAGTGCTCATTTCCTACTTGAAGTTTGATAACTTGCACTCATCTCGGCATTTTCTTTTTGATCTTTGTCAAAAAATTTGCTTGTATACTGTACATACAAAAGAAAATACTTTTATAGCTAAGTAGCGCGAGACCCTTGAACTATCCTGTACATGACCTTAAAGAGACTCATTTCGTATTTACTCGTGATGTTTTTGCTTGCACCCATCTCTCCTTACCCAATGTTCGTCTCATTTCTCATGATGACAGAGAGTGGAGGGTGCTCTGTTTGAAATGAGCATCCACTGGGAGAGACGAGCCTATCCATTACTGCCGTCTCTCTCATTTCTGTCCAGAGTTAGAATGGCAGAGATGCTGCTGATGGGAGATTGTCCGGACAATTATGTATCGGTATATAAAACCATCCACATTATTGTAGACTTCTTTCAAAATACCCTTTCACCAGATTCATTTTAACTGAAATACTCATCCACTGTGTAGCATCGCAACTGAAGTGTTGCTAGTTTTATCTCACTATTGAAACATATCCAGTATCAAGAGCGGAGATCGGAGAAACGAAAAAAATAAACTATGGGTCCTCCTCTTATTTTTGGCTGGGGAACTGAGTGACAGAAAGAATATGAAGGGAGATGCCATCTATTTGGAAGATATGCATGTTGTCCCGACAGCAGGAATCAGGCCAGTGAGAAATGCGCCCTTTAACATTAGTGGCTGCACTAGTAGACAAAACCTCATACAAATGCATCCAACTTGTGATCATGATTCTAGGTATAATTATGTATCAGGACATGACTATATTTTGCATTTTAAATAGATAGAGCCCTGAAATCTCGTTCGTTCTCGCAATTTTTAAGGCGCGAGAGAGTCTCTTTTACAATCAAAACAATCACACCCAAAGCAGCTTTTCGCTAATTGGTTGCCTGTCTATGGAAACAACAACAAGAAGCTGCTATTGAAAACAGGACTGAAATGGAGTTTCGCCTAGATGTTGTCCTAAAGGGCAGTCTAATTGCTATCGGACCCCCAAACATGAGCCCTATTAGTCGTATGCACACAATCCTCAAAGACGACTTTGCTTATTTCGCACGCTATGACCTCTCCTTATTCCGTGAAACAGGCCTCGGAATCCTTGCACTCGTCGGATAATTCACGGATGCCGGGGCTGCCTATTCCCTGGAGACGGACGTCTTGTCCACTTCGGTCGTGCAGTGAGAAGGGGCCGAGGGGGTTAGAAGAGAGGCGAGAGGCTTTAGTCAAGGCGCATTTTGTGAGTTAGCGCTGCCTTTTCCGGCTTTTCTTTATCCTCACACTCTCTTTAAACTCCTTTGTCAGGTCATTTTCGCGGTTGATTCGTAAGATGCCTCATATAGGAAATGCTACCGTTTCCCAAATTTCCTCCGAGATGTCGTTTATGTGAATGATTTCATAAGGAATACATCATGGAATATATTAGGATCGGAATACCCGCATGGAGGCCAACTTTTGGAACGAATTTGCCTATATCTTTTCTCATCTAACCGCATTGACGCGTGGTTGTCTTTAATAGATTAAAGAAAACTGCTCAGCACAAGAGCACATACACCGAAAATGCAAATGCGTTCCAAAAGTCAATCCCAATTCCCGACTCCTCCATTTCGATTCTGTTAGACCTGCCGCAGTGCATTCTTTTGTAGTATAGAAATTAAGGTGTTTCGGGGCAACCTTATTTGCAAAAATTTCGTCTTATTCATCTTTAGAGAAAGATGATAGACTGCCTAGTCGCAAACGGTCATACACCAGGGTAGAATCTGATCGGAGTTACACCTTGGCGGTTCCAAGCAATTCTCCAGGCTAGACTACATATTGCCGCGTCAAGTCATCGCCGACATATCGGAAGTGCGCTGAGAAGCCACGTCAAGAAACACTATTGCGAGTAATGCCGGAATCAGGACAAACCAAAGATGTTTGTCCTGATTCCGGCATTGTCGAGATAATTTGGCTTTTCCCTATTTCGTCGAGAATAGTAAAAACAACTATGCAACAAAATGTAATGCTATTTCTATTATATTATTCTTCTGTATTTACAATTAATCAATAGATCAAGCAATAACTAATGTGATAGGTTGCCAAACAACATACCTATGTACGGGCTGAAGCATATTTGTTTCATTCATTGCTCATGTTTCATGGGGTTGTTTTCCATCCAGTCTCTTTTACTTTCGAATAGTCTTTTGGGTCTAATGCAAGGCGCTGGTGATCATTTATTGTGCAAGTGTCAATACCGTAGTTCCTTAGCCTTTTGGATTGATTTACATAATAGGAAATAATCGCTAACCATATGGACACCAAAGCACATTAATTGAGGAATTACGGTTATAGGTAGGGACGGACACACTTGTCGTTCAGAGTGTTGCCATTGGTATTCGGTTTTCCAAATCAGTGTGAAAAGTTCATTTCTCATTCGTCTAATCTCCTTGAAGCCGCTGTCCGGACGTTCGATAGAAAACAGCTCGACAGATTGGACGAATAAGGCATGCATTTTTTAAAAACCAGAATTAGCTTATAATGAGATTTTGTCGAAGCTTTTGCATACCTCAAAAGCAATGAAAGTATGCACAAACAGCCTTTGAAATCGTGTGCATAGCTCTCCACTTCCATTATGGATGCAAATGGCTTCTTTTGTTTCCATGGTACAATTGACACTCGTCAACATGGAATAATCGTATTGCCTTGCACAGAAAATGATTTAAATATTTTTTGACCGCGGCATGATTCATGATCGCTTTTTTGCAATTCAAGACGACTTGAAACTTACTTTCATGGCTAGATCATTTTCCGAAAATTTTGGAACTTGGCTTATTCGGAAAACCATGACTTTTTCGCATTTCCCTTTGCAAACTAACAATACTATGCAACCAATGACTGAACCTTGTCTCAAGTCCGCTCTTTGTTCCCCCAATATGGGGGCGAAAGCGGTCGTTACTCCATCTCCTCTATTTCCTCCTTTCTCGCTTCCCTTTGTCCGTCAGACTGGTCCTCATCTCTGTCCAAGTCTTTTCCCTCTTCGCCTCTTTGGCCTATCTCTCATTCTCGCTCCCTTCCTGAGGAAAACTACAATTATACCGCGTTCTTATTGTTCGGACTTGTTTCGTAAACTTCAAATGGTTGGATCATATAGTTGGTCGCGGTTTTATTACAATCATAAGAATGAAATGGAGTCTTTTGCCTCCTGGGTGAACCATTATACCTAGTGTGTTGTTACGTTTTTGGCGGTCTGTGCTCTCTCATTTTTGTGATATTTCGTCGTTACTCTGAAATCAGCGCTTTATTCTTGATACATTTGGGCTGTGAGATGTACAGGAAAGGGAACAGTTCTGTTGGAATGGATAATAAGTCTTTCCATCTTCGTCTCTTTGGCCTCTCCCCTTTATCGAGCGTGCTACAAGCTTGTCTGGATTACAATAACACCAGTCTTCTGTTAATTTACAAGACATATTTTAATTTTCAAGGTCTTTTTCGCCATTAATATCTATGTAGGTTTTACAAAAAATACATATTCTTCACAATGCTCTCAAATCCCATAATTAATATCCAGAAAATGTAAATGGGATTTTTATTTCACTTGTCAGGAGTATAAAAGAGCAATATAGGATTCTGTGACGCATAAAAACGGATCCTGTTCAGTGGTTCTCAAACCCCATTAAATTCCCTTCGTTAACTCTTTTTCCAGACGTAGATATTTCCTTGAAGATGATCACTGCGAACACAAACCTATGTCACTTTTCGCCTTATGTTTTACTTAACTTATGCCGAAAATGTTGAAAGGTTGCATTCAGCTGTCGCCTACCTCTCTTTCTTCCAGTCTATTTCCTTCCCTCGCGTCCTCGTTTTGGGTCTCTCCATCCATTCCCTTCTCCCCTTGTACACGCTGTTCCGTCAACTCTTGTCCATAAGCAGGCCCCTTCAGTCCCTAACCATGAGCGGCCAAAAAGCAGGACGACGAACCAATTTATCCGACTTTTTCGATCTCTCGAATGTTTAATTTTTGCTCCTACGCGAGTTAACTTCACTGGTTTTGACATCTTCGTTTAGCATCTTTTTTTAATACTCAACGTCATTAATACATTTTCCAGCCTGCGCATTCATGCACACGATTCCGTTCTTCCATCATCGTCAACGATATTTCCTATAAATTTCCTGTCTGGTTTCTTCGAGCGAAACCATTTTGTGAAGCCATTTACGGCCATGTCAGCAGAAACAATATTCGCATGCAAAGTTTCCAAGTCCCGGTGCATTCCTCACCTTCCATACTCAATTTCCTTATTTCTTGCAGAAAACGAAGTTACGTACTGTGCAGTCGCAAGTAATTATAAATTGTTATTAAGTGTGGCCTGCTTCATGACAATTTGTTACTTGTGAAACGTGAGCAACTTCATTATTCCTGCATGCATCATGAGTCCAAAAGTACTCGAAAGCGAGCAAATACACGAGAGAACCTCATTTTCGCCTTGAAATTGCGTAGTTTCGGCTTCCTCTCTTTCTTACTCTCTATCGCCTCCTGAGTGCTGTATCCTCATAATAGCGGGTAAATACAATTAATTTTTGGATCAATGTGCTTGCTTGTCAGTAGCGTCAACTAACGACTTTCTCTTTTTCATAGCAAACCCTGCGTAGAAGCTTTTAGTATAGTCCTGACACGCGTTTTTTCGTTTTGCGCCGTTGTTCCTTTCTTTCTTGTCCCCCAAATAATACTCTCCATCACACTTTTGCATGACATTTGTACATATCTGCGTGCGAAGCGCTTTGAGGGAATAGAACGGGCAGAAAGCCTAAAAGTTTACCACTTCGCACCATTTCGCCTAATTTTTTTCCCCCAGGAGCGAAATCGAATCATCTTTTCCTGAGCTGTGTCTAAGCATCAGGGTTTGGCACCACTTCTACTAATTTGTCCATAAATACGCCGGAATGCATACGTGCTTTTGAGCAGCAGCTCAACGTTTCTTCAGTCCCTCAAATATGTCACGGAGTGCAATGCTATTGCTGGAATGAGTACACGACGCACCCCAAAGTTCAACAATATGTGGAGGCGATGAAAACGGGAGACCACCACATTCTCATTCCTTCTCAGTTCTCGTTTACTAACGACTAATTGTGCATGTCGCAAGAGAACCATTGGCCCTCCACCCTCGCTCTGAGAACTCGAGCAGTTCTATTTGATTTCATCCCAGACGCAGTTAAAAAGCAATGTGTTGCATATGGGAATTCTAGCCTCCTCAATCTGTTTCGATTGGTAGTCTGCCAAACTCAAAAACCACCTTTCGGAAGCGATTAAGCAGTCCGAGCTCCCATCAGTGACAGCCTACTAAGGGTCGGGGTGGTTTGAATCCGGAAGTGGCTTTCGCTTGAGGGTGTGGGTAAGTGCTTGGAACGATGTTGTTGTGCAGTTCTTGAATCGCTCCCGACACAAGTTTGACCAATTTCCGTCTGCCTACTGTGATCTTTCCCTTCAAGTATCCGGTAGTAAATAATAATTTACGTCCTCTTTTCATACATGGAATGCGACTATAATGCGGATATCCATGAAGGACTTGTTGTCCTGCTGGAATTCCTGAAATCCTTTTCCCCAATGACTTCATTCATCGAAAATCCTTCTCTCAGAATCCGTTGGATTGGTAGTGCTGTTGAAACTTATATTACTCTTGGTATGTGTTTCGACGCTACGATATGCTAGGACATATACCTTCTGCGAAGCATAGTCCCTAAAGTAATTGTTCTGACAATCATAATTGTTGGGGACTGCTGCCGAAAACAGGAATCGTGTATGATGATCGTTTCCATGTGCGTTTGCGCGCGTTTTTCCTTCATCCCCCTTCTGCATCCTCCATACCCCCTTCTTTTGCCGGTAAACAATCGTCATGCTCCAGGATACAGCCATTCTTTACTTATTTTTGTTACCGTGGAATGCTTGCTATCTACTTACATTCATTCTCAGTCTTTCATGGCATGGCGCTATCAAGATACAATTAGCAACTAATCTTCAGTAGATAGGTAGCTTCGTAAATGCGTGCTACCGGAATAGAAAAAAAATTTTTTTCATAATATTGTGTTCTCCTCCGGGGAAAGGCATTCGCCTGACTGAATATTCGCGGGTGCGCGCTTTCGTGGAGTGAATTATTCTTGGCTGCAATGCTGACCCACGCGCCTTCAGCCAGTTATTGCTCATACTCTATGCACAGAAAAACAAATATTATACCATTGGTAGACCGTTCATAGATCGGTAGTAAATACTTCCGTTAGGGCTTGTAAGTATCACAGATCAAACTTGCTCTCGGCCGCAGGTTTTACTGCGGATCTACCAAAAGATCGGCAGTTTTTTTTCTTCTTTGGTAAGAACTAGGGTTTCTAAGTAGGGAGTAGAGTGCATTCGTCTGTTGTCTGATTCAAGAGGAGAGGTTGTATATTGCATGAATGAGACAACCGCTCCTCGTGAATCAGACAACAGACGAATGCACTCTACTCCGGATTTAGAAACACTAGTAAGAACAAGGAATTTTCTAACATGCTAATTCTGATGGCATGACTTCATTCGACTTTGAAGTTCACGTTATTTTGCGCTTGGAAACAGTTTTCGTGGCCAACTTTCAGAATTGGCTGAATATCCGGCTCGGAAGAGAATTTTCCATGCGAAATCACACACGTGGAGAACAGGCACCGCTATTTTATGGGCACTTCTGCCAATTGTTTAACGGCGATAAGGCCTACTTGTTCCTAACTTTTTGCACCAAAAAAACTTGACATTAGCATGGCACATAATCTCGTCGGGTAGTTCTCTACTCCGTGAAGCACATCCAATAGTTTCATTTTCTCAGTACCAGTTACGCAATAATTTATTCCGCAACACCTACCTACTATCCCGTCATTTTCGCCGTCTCTTTACGCTATATGCCAAAATTGTACGCCGTCTTCTTGCAAATGTATTGCTTCCAATCACGCCGAGCCGCGCACCAAGTGGCACATATAAATAAGTCCGTCTACCCCAGTCTTATTCCACAACTCTTCCTTTCTTCCTTTCTTCCATTTCATTACTCCTAGTATTGGATCAAATTGTTCCGAGAGGTAGTAATTCCGACTTATGATGTTTAGCCCCCAAAACAATAGAGAAAAGGCGCTAAACATAGTAATTCGGCACTTCTTCCTCGCGGAACATTATAATCCAATAATAGTTATTTGGTCAGAGTGAAAATTTTCGCCTATTTTCCACTTCCCTAATATACAGTGAAACATTTCAAGCTTGCTAGTGCAATCTTTGCCCATGATTTCATTTCAACTTGGGTTGGCAATAAAGTGGAAGAACATTATCTCATAGATTCACGCCAACTTTTTTCAATGCAGAATCTGTCATGTTTTTGCTTTTGCGCGGTGATGTGGGACCTCATGCGTTCAATTTTTCTCTTCATTACTTTCCTGCTAAATCCACACATCACGTGGCATAATCTTGCGTTTCCATCTCAGCATGTCTCTTCTCCATATAATCTTTAGTCTCCTACAACTCGTCATTCTACCTAATCTCATGTTTGATCCTCCATTTCAATTACAGAGCCTCGTCTTCTGGGCAAATTCCCAGTATAAAATCCTCATTTTATGAAATCCCCCGAATTTGTTTCCTCACCATATTTCGATCCTTCTCATTCTATCAGTCATTATGGTACTCGCTCAAATGGTGCGATTCATCATTTTGTCAACCGCAATTTTGACCGGATTGCATGTTGGCACCGATGGAGATTTCGCTTGTTCACATTCCTGCCGGTTCCGTCCAGGGCATCTAAAGCAGTAATTCTGTTCAGTTCTCATTCGTCGAATTCTCTCGTAGCAGTTAACTATCACATGAGAGAGACAACCTATCATCTGGCATTAGACGAATGTGGAATGCACTTTTTCTGATTAAATTACCGGTCTTGTGAAACCATAGTTCAGCCCCCTCCATTTTCATCTTCCGTCCTAGTCTTCCATCCTCCCTGATCCCCTATCCTTCCGGTCTCATTTGTCACCCGTCACTGTGGTCGTCCCTCCCGCCCTGCGCAAACGAGTCTCGCGCATAAGCCCCTGCTGGATTATGTTTCGCGTGGCGGCGTCGCCTCGCCTCATTAGTTGCAGCGGAATACCAAACGAGCGGTTACCAATTCCTTCCTTAGCCGTCTTCTTTCACTTGATAACTCGAAATTTGATTTCCCCATCTTCACAATATTACCAGTTATTTATGAAACTGCCTTTAAACCTTTTAGAATGTTTTAATGAAACCTCTCGAGCGGTTGTCAATGTTATCCTTGCCGTACTTCCTTAAGCGTTTTGCTTCTTGATTTTGAGCAGGCTTGATATGCATCAAAAAGATGGTCATTTCCTATTTTTATTTTTGTTATTTCCATCTGCGACCACTCCATTATTGTTTTCGCTTTCGGAAATACTCTATAAGCGTATGCTGAAACGTATTTCAACATGCTCACAAATTCCGCGTTGACAATGATCCATATTTCTATTCTGTGATAATACGCCAATTCTAACAAAGATCTCCATGCCGTTCTCTCATTCTTTCTCTCCATTCCACTTGGAGACTCTTGTTGTGCCCATTCGACTTATAGTTAGACCACTCGTCTTCGCAGTCTCGAGTGTTTGTCGCGATGAATGAAAGACTTTTGGCCATTATAACGAAATCGCGAGTAAGTCCCACTAGCATGGCGCAAATCTCCACGCTCCTGCAGTATTTTTACGTTGATTATCGGCACCAAAATATAATAGATATTGCTCCAGTAGATGTGCCGTTCAATTGCCTATTTCGTCATTACTGCTCGAATGTTCAGTTTCCACCTTGTTCTATCGTGATAGGAGCGATAATATATCGAGATGAAAGATAACTGCTCCGCGGACTCTCGCGCCATAATAATGTCGTGACACCATAATGGCGCTTTTGTGTGCCGTATTCTGTTTATCGTTGCAGTACTGCGAATGTATTGAGATGCGTCCACATTATGCAGCAGACGAAGTCCGATAAGCAACGGCCTTAGACGGGAAGGAGAGAGAAACAAGGTAAGGGGATGGGTACGTGCAGAAAACTTCATCGGATTCACCCGGGAGCAACGAGATTAATAGACACCCAGATAAATATGGTCTTTAGTGTAAGCGTTCCATACAATTCGCCTAAATTCACGGAAAGTTCATTCTCACGCCTTATTTCCCACGCTCTACCGCTGCCAACAATTTTGATTTTCGTTTTTAGGGGCGCGGCGGGGGGGGGGGGGAGTGGGGGGGGGTGGCGGGGGGGGGGGGGGGGGCTGGGCTGGGGTGAGGGAGGGTGGA